>DWEJ01001113.1:0-13896 GCA_018245835.1 Mysoria sejanus stolli
TCATTGTATATATATATATATTATATATCTTATTACTTGTACAAAAGGAGGTATTTATTGCCATATCGTTACGCTCACGTTAATTAAAGTCTTGAAGCTCATACCATTACCATGAAAATGTTTTACAATAACTATTTATATGTAAAATTATACTACGACCGTTTAGAGAAATAATACATATACATATCTTCACGCCGGGTCCCTCACGGGGTAGGCAGAGAGCACTGAATAAGTAGAGAAATAATAAACACATACATTTAAAAAATTGTAAGCTATCCTGTTTTCATTGAGATATTAACAAATTTGCCGCATAAATTACAATGTGAGGGAAGTTAATAACTCTTACTAAGCCCATAAAGTCCACATAAAGATTTAAGAATATATTAAAAATTGTCGCAGTCGTAGAACAACGACGAATTTGTTTATTTCAGAAAAATCTGTTTTCACGTATTTTTACTTGAAATACTTAACTTACTTAACTTTATTATAAAACATAAACGTTTTTCTAATTGTGTATTAAACAACCAAGATACAGAGTTGAACACCGGCGCATTTGTTTGTTTATTCAACGTAAAATCAAATCTTAAAAGTGCTCTCCTGAAAACTTCGAAAATATCGAATCAGTCATTGTTCTACGATTGCGACGAAATATAAATATGAGCCTATCAGATCTACAGCATAAAAATTGATGACTTAGAAACTTAGAAAGATTACAATTTTTTAAATACTATCCACACAGTATACTTACTTCATACAATGCTTTTGTGAATAAAGTAACGTATTACTACACTACATCAACACTTTTCTAATACTTAATTCTCTACAAGAAAACATTAGTGGACAATGTCCTAAATTTCTTCATAACACTACAATTTTTCATATGCATAAAAATTATTCAGCGCTCATTACAATCTTTCCAATGCCTTAATACAACCACAATATTTAATTAGATATACAATTAAATTATTTTATATATTATAATATAATGAACGACCCGTGCGCAGTAACCTGAGACCTGCGTGTCTGAATGACGTAACAGCGGCCTATTTGTAGCAGACGCTAATACTATTCTGAATAGACATTATGAGATTATTAACAACAGTTAAGCCAAGTTATCGCTCACAAGTTGTGAATATAATAAAATAAATATTAGATTACACAATCTTAGTAATATTCTATGATTATAATATATAACAATGAAAAATTTTTTTTTCATTCCTTAATCGTATTCAACATTATTTATAATGTATTTTTATTAATATTTATTGACATAATAGTAAATATTAATAATTTAAATACACAAAAACACTCGTGTCCATACTACAGGAAAATATAGCAGTGCAGTAATTTCGTTGTTTCAATAAAGTGAAGTGATATTAACAAACAATAAGACCCGGCGACGACAAACATACATAGACATTTCTTTATGCAGTAATATCAAGTGAATTCCATCCAAACTTTAGATCCCAAGGCGTTGCAGCTTAGCCCTTTAAAGTAAAGTTTAAACGTATTTACGATTTATTTGTGCTAACCACAGATAGCGGTATTGTACCTACAAATAAAGTAGGCGAGCCAAAAAAAGTCGTCTCATCGATAAAGATAGAGAGAATGAATTTGGTACTCGTTTCTCTCATTTAATTATCCAGCAACAACTTCGCGAGTCAATTACTGAAGCAGCCTATCAGATACGATTGCACATATAGCAAATGTATGTTGTTTATTTTTCTTTAAACTTACAAACGCGTTGTATGGCTCGCGTACTCTATTTATGATATATCTTGCTTTACTTTAAACCACGTGCATAGTTCAGTTGTAATACCCTATGTGTTTTTCTTGCCGTTACTATATCACATAATCCACTTCACGATCATTTATAATTTTGACAAAATATGCTCACTTAAAATAAACTATTAATAATTATTAATTAATAACACGGAAATTATTAATCACAAATTTTAAAAAAGCCAATGAAAATAATGTAAGAACGTTGTGGCTCAATAAATAAATAGAATTAATACATTATAGATGTAGAAGTTAAAGGAGAGTGAATTAATAGATTAATATACAAAAATATATAAGAATTAATTATAATATCCTAAGGAGTACAATAAGTTTAGAATAAGTTTAATTTCATACAATAAGTTTAGAAATATTTTCGCTAGTTTAAAGCGAAATTAATACAATTTATTACAAAATATTTGTCATCCGCGGTTTCGCTTGCGCTCTCGCGAGATATAGAGATTTCCATGGTATTTAAAGTAACCAAGCTACCTGTACCTTTACCTCACTAATAAATTATTGCCATAGACAATTGCGTTATAATCCATACCTTAATTTTTGCGCAATTCGTTAAAACCAAATAAAACAAAAAAAAGACAGACGAAAAATAATATTTTGACGTCTATACAAATATAATATGTAGCAATTAGTGTTATTAAATAATTTTACACATACATGTATAAATATAGGCTGATTGCTCGTTATAATTTCTATTAACAGTGCAGATAAAAAAATTATAATCTTCATCAATCTTTAGCAAATAGTTATTTCACAGGAAATCATTCGACGTCAGATGCTGTTCTCGAACGTTCTCGTACGCTTACCTATCCGTGTTTTGCACGGCACAGCACTCGGTCAGATGCGGGCGTTGAGGACCATATAATGTCCCTACATAGTATGCGGTAACTGTGTTTACTTTATTCATAACTGGACTCATTGCATCGCTCCCTTCCCCGCCCCCCTCCTCATTCTCACTCCTCCCCCCACTGTAGGTGAAATTCATTCAAATATCACTAAAGCTTATCCAAACACTGCATTAAACCGCTCAAACGTTCATTTTCCACACACAACTCCCTGAGTCTACCCAATTGCGTTTCACTGAATTTCGAATGTGTTGCCACTACGCACAGTAACCTCCTGTCTGCGAACGACATGGCAGCACTCTTCGATATCAAATACTCGTTGAAAACACTCGTACCGAGCGAATTTTTCTCGTAGTTTCGAAAGCCTAACCTGAATATGTTATACGCTAGAGAGGATATATTTCGGATGTACTTATTAGAACTAGCTGAGACTAGAATAATCAGGAGACAGTAAGGCGATAAATTCGAGGACAGTTTATCTGTCAACAAGTGACAGAGTGCTTCGAATATCCATCCGCTCAGAACCGGCAGTTGGTCTTGAGTTACAGCCGTTTCAAACACCTGAAAAAGTGTAAATAAAAATCAATTGATACATGATAGAACAAACAACTCAAATGAGCAAAATTCTGAGAGAAGACGTGTCCTAGGACCTCCTAGGACCTGGTGAGGTGTCGTGAGTCCATAGGGAGAAATTCTCCGTGAAAGACTTTTTTAATAAATGCTGTTGTTTAGTTATTACTTGTAAGATATTAAACCTCCGTTATTAAGTCTGTGATTATTTTTTAAAATTATATACAGTTGTATAACTTTTTACGATACATTTACCTACTTATCGTAAACATACAACTCTCGCTCACACACAATAAAATTCTACCCGCTGTATGGATGTCATCGTTTATCAATTTCGACTCTAGTTGTTAGAGCCCTCTTTTTAAATTATTAGCGTGAATACCAGTTTTAATTTGAGTTTATCTGTTAGCACAACTTATTGCAAACTAATTAGAAGAAAAAAAACGATAGGTTAAGGGCCCGGTTTTTTAGATAGAGCATAACAACTTTAAAAAAGCACGAAATTTTACCACGTTTTAGATCTAAACAAAAGGTTTTAAATTATTATTTTGTGTAAATTTTTGTCAAATTTGGTTTTAAATAATAGCAAATTTCATCATATTTAAAATGAGTTGACTTTCAAAAATGTGGAAATCATAAGAACATAAGAAATAGAGTTTTAATGAATTTGTAAAAATACGAAATATGAATTTTCTAGAAAAAATTCTAGAAAATATAAAAATTAAATTTAATTCTAGTAGTGGTTCGGAGTCTGGATATTGGCCCGATAGATGACGATAGGCTCACCACCTATTCCATAGTGGGACGTAAAAACGTATGCGGTGAAACGTGGGAGTGTGCTGCATTCCTCTGCCTACCTCTTCGGGGATTACAAGCGTGAACATAAAAAAAAAAGAAATTTAAAAATGGCTCTCATTCAGAAGGGTGAGGCGTGCGACCTCCCTTTGTACCGTTTTTTGTCGATAAAATTTGAAGTACTATACGTGGGTAAAATATCGGAACTCCAATCCCTAACATACTGTATATTTATGTATGTGTATATATATTTATGTATGTATTTATGTATTTATATATTATGTTTTTATGTATGTGTTTTTATTTATGTATGTATGTATATAGATGCAACTTTAAACACGAATTGTGCTATCTTTGATTCATGATATCTTTGATTCACTTTAGAATTGAATAAATATAAAAAGTAATTTAATTAACAAGTTACTGTTTTAACTATTACGATTTAAAAAGACGTACTGAGTAAATGATTCAGTATTGCAACTGAACTGATTATGAAAATAACTCTTGTTACTACAATGCACGAATATAATCTGTACAATGTCCAATTTGTACATCTGTAGTCTGTTCAAGAGGAAGTCAACACTTAAATTCTTATAAGCTATAAACATCAATATATGTTAAATAAAGTACTTACAGTACATAAAAACAGTAAATTTACATTACAGTACATAAAAACAGTAAATTTACCTACAACTTATGGAATATCCTAATAGACGAAACACGATTGTAGGTAAGCGAATATAACTCGAATCAATTATAAATATTAATGTTGGAATCAATCAACAACGAGGACGAACATTTTGTTATTATTCATCTTTAAAAAAACACGTTTTGCAGTATTATAGATAAACAATAAGGGATATAAACTCCACCAAGCAACTTAAGGAGCGTTCAAATATTACGTAACGCAATAGAGGGGCGGGGGGGTGTTGGGTGTTACGATGCGTTTCATTGCGACTTAGAAAGCTCTTTTTATTTATTATTTCCGCAAACAAAGGTTTTTAGGGACTTACTGGTACTTTACTCAACTTACTTGTGACTTTTAGATAAAAATGGTCATTTGGGGCGTTTAGGGAGGGTACAGGAAAATGTTACCCCGCGTTACATTCCAAGAGAAATTGCGTTACGTAAGGAATGATTTATTTTTCAAAAAGCCAAAGTGAACTTCATTTTATGACTAACAAAACTTTTTCAATACTAATAAGATTATAAATATATCTCTTCAATAATACAATAATAGTGTAAGGTCGTAAAATGTAATGCATTTTTTCCAAGTGCACTGAATCAGGTTTGTAGATCATTTAGGGCCCTTTCAGACCAGCGTATTTCCAACGCGCCTTACGCTCGTGTTGGTTCACCCGCAATAAAATACGTTGATCTGAAAGAGCCGGAATGCGGACACCCTCATACTCTTGTTACAAAATTACGGACTTATCATCTATATAAATAGACCCGTAGTACTGTAGTAATTCACTGAGATCACATTGAGTACCTTTCGTCTCCATTATTTTCGGGATACCCACAAAAATGTATAAACATGCGTATATATCGTATGTAAATATGGCAACACCTAAATATAGGAATGTGTTATTTGACAGTTATGTTAAAGAAATTGTTGGCAGGGCCTAGTCCTACTAACATGTGGAATAGTCATGAATTGACAATTTATAAAGTTCAGAAAACTGTGATACCGTTTAAACATATGCTTTCAGATTAAATCCAATAAGGCGATAGATACATGTACAATATTTTTATATAATCGATATAATAATAGTCACTTACTAAGTTGTACAAAAAATTAGTTTCGACAATACATACAAGGAAGCACCACGCCTTATGTAGCTATGTTAAATCTAAGCAAATCAACAAGCTTAATATTGACAAAATGTAAGAAAAACACTTTGATCAGCGTCGTATACATTTCATTTGAAACGTCAATTGTATGTGATGTGTGTGGTAGTGTGTAATTATGTGCGGTACCCTTCAAACACTTTCATCCTTGGACATTGTCAAAGTCTTTGTAATAAATAAAAATACAAATCATCAAAACACACTATTACGTTAATATGAGCATTTTTATAAACACACTTTAAACCCAAAGTGTTTAAGTTTCAACTATCTAAATTTCAACTATCCATAATTATAGAGATATTTTTCATTCATACATTAAAATCAATCGTAATAGGTAGGAGGTTTGAAACAACTATTATATTAATGTATACAATAAGTAATTAATTTCAATCATACATTTCAACTTTCAACTACAAAAAATGTGTTATTTTAAATTTACATGGACAAATCCACAATCATAAAAGGTTTAGATACCAGTAATCATACAGTTTGTCTTATCAAGTAAACGAATGAAATATTCATGAGTTAACAGATAAATTACTGGTCATAATTATGCATTTTTTTTAATATTCATGTATTTATATTATGCAAGTATAAAATATATATTGCCTTTGTAATTTAATTTGGATACGATCACTCACAAATTAATGCACACTGGAAAATAAATTAATAGAATAATAATATGATTAATGTGAAAATGATATATAATAATAAAATAAATTTGCTGTTCTCGAATTTGTAGTTAAAAGACATCACAAACAATAACTGCAGGTTATTTTTAAATACAGTATACTAACAATTCTCATTGCAATGTGTGTATATTGAAATTGACAGCGTATTTTTTCTATGCAAAGGAAGGAAATTCAAATTCAAAGTATTTATACACACTATGCATTTCGGTTGGGAATTGTTGCAAAATGCTATTACAAACACATGTTTTCATCAACAAAACGCAAACTTCTAAAGTTACAGCTAGTATTATATAATATAGAACTGAGCATCGATTTTTATCTGTATGTAAAAGAGGTTCGTAACATACTCCACCAGATGGCACCAGTGGTGTTAGAAATTCCTTAGAGGTGTTATATACAAAGAATATGCGGGCCAGGCAAAAAGTCATCTTGTCAATAGAGGGAGAAAGGGAACGAATTTGGCACTCGTTTCTCTTTATAAATTATTGTATCCACCTATACTCTGTATACCAAATGTATGTGCTTTTTCTTTCTAACAAAGCGACATTCTCAATTATATACGCGCTTATAGCTCACCTACTTTATATGTAAATCATTTTTAAGAGAAATTCAGCTTAATAGCTATATAGCTGACCGAAGCTTGTATATCCTTGCCTTTACCAAACCTCTCATACAATACACAGTAAATTTTTGAACAATCACAACTGAGACTTACAATTAATATGTCACTTGCCTACACGAAACACCTGATACTAAATCGATTAAAAAAAATCCACCACTGAAATATCGCAGTTCCCCAGTTCAAGCGAGTCACTACAGCGTCTTAAGATAAGCACTTGGCAACTTGTCACTACCAACTTGTAGACTGGAACTGGTTAGCTAGCAGGCCCGCGGCGCTAGTGGCGCGGGCTGCATGGGCAGCGCGAAGTGCCAGCGCTCGTCCGTGCGCTGGTAGAGTGGGGCGCGCGCGCGCACGCCGCTGGCCGTGGAGCGGCTCGCCGGCTGCTCGCTCAGCATGAGCCGCAGCACCTCCGTCTGCGGACAGGCGGGCTCGTCGGTGTGGTTTTACAGCGCACGAAAGACGTAGTCATCTTGTGTTTAATGCTTATTAATAGAAACTTGGCTGATCTGTATTGTACTTGTTATTTTTTGGTCATTTTAAACTATAATATTGGTTGATTCTCAAAAATATATAAATGAAATCTCCCCCCCCCCCATGTAACGCGGCGTAACATTTTTCAGTACCTTTTAGGTAACATCCAAATAAAAATTTTTATCTAAAAGACACAAATAAGTAAAGTACCGGTAAATCCCTAAAATACCTTTTGTTTGCGGAAATAATAAATGAACAAGACATTTCTAAGTCGCAATAAAACGCATCGTAACGTTTTACAAGACCCCCCCCATCACTCCCAAATTACGTTACGTAATACTTGAACGCTTCCTAAACTGCTTTACTGTAGAAAACATTACCCTCTGTATCACAGCGAAACATAAAGCAGCAGGGAAGGATTTATACTAACCACCAAGGAATACTAACTTTTAATATAAACAATGAAGTTCATAAGATATACCTCATTGGGATAATGCTGCGGAAAATGTTCTGGAAATTCACCGGCCCTCAGTTTCATTAGACAGGAGATACGTTCTGATTCTGTGCCGAAAGGTTGCAGCAACTCAAATAGCACCAGTCCCAATGAGTAGATATCCACCTTGTAGCTGTAGGGTTTACCAACTAGTTGCTCCGGCGACATGTATAAATGAGTGCCTGAAAAATAGTATCTATTTAATTAGATATCTATTTAATTATCCCCAGTGAGGGTGGAGAGTCACGTCTTGCACACCCCTAGAATGTGAAGTTACTCTGTATTACAGGAGGATGCTATTCTATTCATATAAGCTATGACCCTGGGACACCTTAAACTTTCCAAAATACCTGTTATGGTCAACATGCTCAATATGACATAGGTCAAGCAGTAGACTGCAGCAGGATGATGATGGTATGCACACTCACCGACTCGATGCGTGTGGCTGGCGTGCACGTTGACCTCCTGCGCCGGCTCGCCCTCCTGCGAGATGTCCGTCATCGCAGTCACCAGGCCGAAGTCTCCGACCTTCACCTTGCCGTCCAGCGCGAAGAAAATGTTACTGGGTTTCAGGTCGCGATGGATTAGCCCCGCCAGGTGCACGTACTCTACCGCTGACGCTATCTGACTGAAGAGTGTGTTCACCTACAAATAAACATACACATAAAGTAAACAAAAAAAAATTCCTAATAAAATTTCTGGAATTTAAATATTAATGTCATTTGACAATTAAATATCTAAGTTTGATCATATTTATATGTATGTTGCTAGCTCTAGTCAAATCAGTTCCAATCAAATTTATATAGCATAGTTATGAGCTCATAAACAATGGTAGATTGGGAGTATTTTTCCATAAAATAGTTCATAGATAAATTTTTAATTTACATACAGTAGCAACATAATTACAATATAAACATCTGTAAAACATAAGAGAATAGATTGCTTTTTAGTATCACGTTAGACTATCACAATTCGTAAATTCAAAATCACACACAGGCGCAGTTACCATGTCCTTGCGGGACTGCAGCGTGCGGTTCTGCCGCAGCCAGTCGTGCAGCGAGTCGCGGCGGCAGAGCTGCATCTGAATGTACAGGTACATCTTGCTGCCGCCGGTTTCCGCGCCCTCCTCGCCGCGCACGCACATGTCTAGCGACCAGTGCCGCGTGTGGCCCTTCTGTAAACACCGAGCGCTCACCACCACATGGACTTTATATACCTAACTTCGCGCCTGTAATCCCCGAAGAGGCAGGCAGAGGAATGCAGCACACTCCCACGTTTCACCGGTTACGTTTACGTCCCACTATGGAATAGGTGGGGAGCCTATCGCCATCTATCGGGCACATATCCAGACTCCGAACCACTACTAGAATTAAATTTAATTTTTAGCGAGCCTATTTATTTGTAATATAGGGTGGTTTTGGACATAAAATTAAATTTCATTTTGACCGTATATCTACATTCTTCGCTTCATGTTATTTTTATTTAGTCATATTGCATTATTGTCCTAGACTATCTAAAATATTTTGTAATAGACTGTTTAGAAAGTTATACTGATAGGGAAAAAAACAATAAAAACACACCTTCTTCTTCTTACTAAGATCCGAGCTGTCCGTCTTAACATATCCCTCACACTCCTTGACTTTCTCCAGAATTCTATTAGACAGTTCCTTTCTCGCGTCAGAACTTCTAGAGCGATCCTCTGTGTTGGCGAATACTATGTATGAGTCGTCGTTATCGCCGCCGCCGATGTTCTTGGTGGGCGACGAGGTGACGTCACCGATGTGTTTCGTCGCGTCCGTCGTGACGTGCGCCTTGGACGCGTCCTCGTCGAACACTATACTGAAAGAGTCGTTGCAACTGAGCGATCTGTAATATATGACATGTTGAGTTAACTTTAAAAGTGAAAATAAAAAAACATTTTGTCATGAGAAGTTTTCGCAAATATCATTGTACTGATTGGCGATGTACTGAGCAAATTAAACAAAAATTAAAATAATGTCATATGAAATCATCATTACTAGACATTGATATTTTTCAAAATTAGAATCAATTAGAACACACTCTAATCAACACTGACCATGTACGAGTTACCAAAAAGCACATGAATTAGTAACCGTTATGTAGTACATTATGATGAGATGTCTTTCATCAGAAATATTATTTAATTTTAAAAACAAACATGACCTTGTTAGGGAAGGTGTTCGATAAGTATAAAATCACTAACTGTTGAACTGGAATAGAGCTAAATCTAAATCACCTTAATCTCTTCGGCTCGGATAACTTCTTCTCGTAGTCCAAGGCGTCGATGCAATCATCGATGCTCCTGTGCAGATTTAGCATCACACTGTCGCCTTTCGACGGCGACTTGTTCGCGACGGGGGACGCGGGGGACGCGGGGGACGGGGAGGTGTAATCTTCAGACATCGCCACGGACACGCCGCCGAGCTCCCTGAATAACAAAAAAATGTCACATAGAGCGAAGAACTAAACGTGAACGTATGGATATGTCAAGCAACTTGGTACGGCAGCGAGGCACCTGATCCAGTAGGCGTCGCGCTGCTCCTGCCAGCGCGGCGGCGGCTCCTCGAGCCACGCGTTGAAGTAACGCACGATGTGGTCGTGCTCGAGCTTGGCCAGCGCGCGCACCTCGCGCAGCACGCGCTCGCGCCGCGCCTCCCTGCGCGCACGCCCGCGAGGTACGACATGTGTTTATTTCGGAATAGCTCGACCAGTTTCGGATTTATATTTTCTGTTTCGGTCCTCCTTCGTGAGCTCCCGCCGTCTGTAGCGAGGTCACGTGCAGAGAACGCTCCAATTGTATAGTTTGAATTCTTTTTCAGATCTAATTAATCGTTTATATTGGGGTAGCTATGGACATACCTCCTTGGAAGAGTGATCCTCTTCACCGCGTACGGTCTATCGTCGATCTTGTTTCTCGCTTCGAAGACGACTCCGAAGCCGCCCTTGCCGAGGCACCGGAGCGGCGTGAAGTCAGTCTCGTACCTCCCCGAGTATTCCGTTGTATGATGTGACGGTGGCCTTTCGTAGTACCTTTCGATAACGATATTCTCTTGGTTGACCGGTAAAGGTGTGATCGGCCTCAGCTTCGGTGCGAAAAATCGAGGCCATATCATCAAATTCAGGAGCAAGGCTGAACTGACGGCGATCAGAAGAACCTCCTTCCACCAGAACCACAGAGAATACACGTGGATGTGGACATGATGGTGATTGCTTTGGTCATCGCTGATGTTCGGCAGGACGATGTCGGGGCCAGGTGGAGCGTCGTCGCCGACCTGGACCGCTTGGTCGCATGTGTCTTGAATGTACAGGAAGAAGCCGTGTTTGTCTGAAAACAAAATTGTTGTAATAACCATGATATCTTAGTTGTAATCTACATGGATTAAGGCAGATTCTCAAGATTAGTGCTTGAGTAATAATAATATAACGGTTTTTTGCGTAGAATAAAATAAACACAAAGTGAACTCAAAGATGACGTCGATCTACCTCGTGATTAACCTATGCCAAAACAAACACAAGATACCTTGTTTCCCTGTATTCCCGTACAGAGCAACCTCTGTCAGAGTGTTCGGGTCGACGTCCTGCAGCGGCGTCAGTGCCGTGTCGCCGTCCGTCAACAGGGGTACCGACTTCTTCAGTTTCCATGGCAACGGCCTCGACGCCACCGCGGTTTCGAGCTTCTGTGCATACAACATGCTCTCCTGGATGTAAAGCTGTTGGAAAAATATTTCATATAAGTTAACAAAAGTATGCCACAAATAAAAACTTAAAGCGTCTTCTAAAAGTAGACAAAGTAGAAAAAACTGGTTAATTCAAAACGAAGCCAGATTGGACTAAGTATTAAGCCAGCTAGACTCACGTATGTTTTTTCGGGATAGCCCGACTAATTTTCGGTGCATCAACGGGAGCTCATGAAGGATCTAGTACAGGTACGAAACTAGTCGGCTCATCCCGAAAAAATAAATTTGAGTCTATCCGGCTTAATACGTAATCATGTGTAACACTCACCAAACAGTCAACAATAAAATAGTTAATCGCTACGGCGCGATATGGCTAACTGAAGGCAGATTTATTTATATCGATAAATAACATTTTAAGCCATATAACCTGCGTGTTGTGCACGCCGAGGTAGAGCGACGGCGTGGGGCTGGCCACGTCGGAGCCGGCCTGCGCCGCCCACAGCACGTCCAGGTGCTCCAGCGCGCCGGCCTGCAGCCGCCACATGCCGGCCACCGGCGCCTCTAACTGGTTATCCGATGTGTCAATTATCAATAGCATATATTAAATAATAATACATTAACAAGCCAAACTCTTTGGTGTTGTTCAATATTCCTTGAATAATCATGAAATTAAGTTGAATATATTGTACTATTAAAAATTACCGACATTAACAATCGTAATTATCAAATATGATGAGTCGTAGACTAAAAGTTCAACCGGTGAATTACGACAACAATATTGATATCATTGTCGATACCCCTTCAAGTTTCATAGCAGTAAAAAAAAGCTCGCGTACTTTATGCTGCCACATGAGCGCGTGCGTGACTGGGTGTCGAACCACCACCACGCCTTCGGGTAGCGCGACGGCCACCGCCACTGAGGTTGGTGGACCGCTGTTGCCAACACACTCGCGGCGGCTGAGGGCCAACTGGTGCTCTGCCACGCTGAAGTTCCATCTGGAAATGTTAAACACTTTTCAATAATGATTCAATATTGAGTGACGCACCTGCTCCGGACACGCTTACGTACTAATAACGTAAGCGTAACAGAAGTTGTATTCTGCCATTCCCAGCTTGCATGCTCTGTGTGGGCATTATGTGTGCTCATCAGAAGAAGGCTTATGTTCTGCATTACACTGAAATACTCATAATGTGGGTTGAATGTACATATATAAACGTATATGCAGTATTCGCGACATAGCCATGCTCACTTCTCGGCACCGGATCTCGGGTCGAGGGCGCGCAAGGTGTTGGAATGCCGTCGCAGCACGAGCACGTCGCGGCCGGCCCTCGCCGTCTGCTGCTCGCTGTTGCAGCCGCTAGAGCCGCACTCGTATATAACGCGGCCAGTTTGACTGTCCAGGCCCAGCCATAGCGTTTCCCGAGCACCTGGAATAGACCAGAGACAAAACTATAAACAAGAACCATTAATTTTACTACACTTAAGATTTGAGGTAATGAAGGTATTCATGATAATATTTGTACATATAACAAATTAACATTTAATACATTTCAGTGGCTGCAGACCTTGGCTGTAACACTTTTATACAGTCTTTATTTTTAGACTTACTTCAATCAACTCTGGACGTAGTATATCATTCATGATATGAAAGTTGAAAACATTAAGAATTTTTCACATCACACTCAACGTCATGATAGTTTGTAAATTATAAAAACATTACCAGCTACAACGAGATCATCTGAGTATTTGAAAGACGAGGACAGCAGCTGCTCAGCGTCAAATGGCAACGGCTCAATGGTGTCTCCGCTGAGGCTGTACAGTGTACCACGCAGCGACGGTATAAGACGTACCCATTTGCCTCCTGATGTGAGCTGCAATAAAATCACTATTGTATTCAAGAAACCAATTTATTATAGATAGAACATGCTTGAGCATGGCTACACTAGTAAGGTGATATATGTACATTAGAGATGTAACGAATGTCACTTTTTGAACAATCGCGAATGCGAATGCGAATATTTGCCATTGACATTGCAATATTTAGTATATTATTGAAAATTT
>DWEJ01001114.1:0-13893 GCA_018245835.1 Mysoria sejanus stolli
TCTTCGGGGATTACAGGCGTCAAGTTACGTATAAATAGTTATATGTTTTGTCATTTAAACTTGACACTTATGTGATATATTCTTTGGAAGATATTAATAATTTATCCTCAACTTAATTTACTCTATTACCTACCATGCAACAAATTCGTTTTGTTTGCTTGATTCTGATAAGACAGTTACACAAAGGGGAC
The DNA here is from genome assembly GCA_018245835.1 of Mysoria sejanus stolli. Classification (NCBI taxonomy): domain Eukaryota; kingdom Metazoa; phylum Arthropoda; class Insecta; order Lepidoptera; family Hesperiidae; genus Mysarbia; species Mysarbia sejanus. The sequence goes on from DWEJ01001114.1 coordinate 192, forward strand.
CGTAGCTAATCTCCTGCAAGGCGTCCTCAAAACTAACAAATCTTGTAACTTTTCAACATATTTGACTCATTTATAGTAAAAAATTTAAAAACTTATTATATTCAACTGAGGTGCCATATCCAAAAACATACACAAAGAGAAGCTCTGTCGCCTTGACAATAGTTGTACATGTTGATTTGAGTATGGATATGAGAAAGTAATCTAAAGTTAGTAAACGAATTAACTTCTTAGTTAACTAAAATTAGATATTAGTGTCTATTTCACTTGGTACATAGTTTTTAGAATTTTCAAAGCGTTTAATTACGAACTTAGTTTTGTGAATGCCATATAGGAATGTTTTAATTCTATCTGTCCCAGTATCCATCATTCGTTCTTTAAGTGACTGCGCCCCGTGTTACTTCATCTCAAACAATGTGATACGTTAGCATCACGCGGTTACGTACACTTCTTTACAAATACATATATGTAATATCACAGTACATTAATAACTCCTTCTATATATAAATCAGCTTTCGAACTATCCTGTAGAATACCTAGCAATTTAACGAATTGTATGAGGTGAATTCGTGCAGGATATAATTATAGTTTTAGTTCACTAGGCAGACTCTTAAACGAATGTGGAAACTAAAAGTAAAATTATTATTATTATATGATATATCTAGTTACCACCCGGACTTTGACTGCCTCGTTGGTCGTGCTGGTTGCAAGTGCGACTGCCGATCGGGAGGACCCGGGTTCAATTCCCGGGTTGAACACTACAAAAAGATTTTTCTAATTTAGAACTTTTCTAGAAAGTTTTCTAAAAAATTAAAATTAAAATTCTAGTAGTGGTTCGGAGTCTGGATATGTGCCCGTTGCATGGCAATAGGCTCACCACCTATTCCATAGTAACGGTAACGCAAACGTAACCGGTGAAACGTGGGAATGTTCTGCATTCCTCTGCCTACCTCTTCGGGGATTACAGGCGTGAAGTTACGTTAGTTACCACCCGGACTTCTTGCTGACCATTTTTATAATAAAAATGTAGGAGAATTTGTTTTACTCGAAATTTACGTTCACCAAAAACATTTTGACTTTGTACCACCGTTGAGACCAAGTATCAGATGTCGAACAAGTCTTTCGCGTTATCGTTATTGCGACATAGTGGACATTATATTGACAGTAATGTGGCATTTCGGTCATATTATTATTCTGCCTAATTATACAGCGCTACCAAATATGTTGAAATTAAAGTTGTTATTAATATTCTGATGCATGATAACGTTGTAGATAAAACGAGGCTGCGCGTTGAGAACGTGTTTATTGTTTATTGAAAACTTGCATTTATTACGGTTATGTTGAAATTGACGTAGCGTAGGACGCCCTCTGCATAGACGAACGGACGATGTACACAGTGTTTGGCACTGACTACGTGTGATGAGCTAAAGATCAAGCTCAGTGGCGTGCTAGACAGCACGAGAATAGGCTAATGATGATGAAAGTGGTGATTGAAGAACAAGAACGTCAGGACTGTGAAGGTATAGCCATTTGGCATTCGATTTCTGCAGACGCAGTAAGGGATCTGGCGTGATGATTCTGTCGCGACGTAATTTATTATTAAATAATCTATTATTGAATAAATTATTATTGAATAGTTTATAATTCAATAATTTAATATCGAACAATTTATTATTGAATAATTTATTATTGAATAATTTATTGTTTAATATTTTTTTATTCAATTAATTGATTATTGAAATTGAGCAACGGTATCATTATCAACCTATTGATCTTATCATCATTATCTCTTTTCGGCATGAAGAATATTGAGATCATAGACAAAATAATGCAAAACTATAAGTGTAAAATTACGCATGTAATCCCCGACATCCTAATTAGAAAAGTATCGTACACTGCCAGGTTTGGTCAGTTACACTAGTAACTGATCAAAGTGAGTGACGTACTAACGTCACATCACGCATTAGGAGGTGAGCCAATTACACCGGGCACGAATCCAGATTCTGAGCTACTACTTCGGAGTCACTTCTTTGTGTATTTGTATTGTGTTGTAGAAACAACTAGTAAATCTGGTATCGGACCTGGAAATCGAATCCAGGACGTCTTGATCAGCAACCGCGCGTATGACACACGACCAATGAGGCAATTATCAGAAAATCTAAAGTGTCTATCCTTCATCGGTACAGCAAGTAATATAGCGTAGTCATACTACAGTACATTATGGTTTTATCTGCATAGCGATCTGTTACATATAAAAAATATTTACTGTGTATCTACGCACAGTTGATCAGAGATTGAGATTAGTTACTAGATCTTGTGATCGTCGCGCATGTACAGGATACAATCAATGCTTAGATATATCAAGTGTTAAATATTTATGTCGCCATATTAATTCTACAACGTCAGTTGTTTGTTAACGCTTCCTGCATCTAGTTTGTGTGTATCCAAATTGGTTACGTTTTAATATACGTAAAAACGTAGTGTCACGCCCGTAAGCCACGAAGAGGTAGGCACAGGAGTGTACACACCCAGGTTTCATCAGTTACGCTTACGTCACACTATGGAATAAGTTGTGAGCCTATTGCCATGCATCGGACACATATCCAGACCCCGAAACCACTATTAGAATTCTAATTTATATTTTATATATAATATATAACAGTTTAAAGTTTAACGATATCTAATTATTGCGCGGTGGCTTACATGATTTGAATAAAGGATAATGATTTGGATAAAGAATAAATGTATGACGATTCGTTCGCTTGCAGAAGTAGGCCTACTGGATACGATTTTCAACGTTTATGTGTAACTTAGTAGTGAACTTATGCACTATAAAATTGTCTTGTTATCTTTTCCCGCGCGATATGCGCGGGAAAAGATTTAAAATAAAAATACGACATCAAATCACTTGCATTTACGTCTGAATCGCGTGACTCCACCTTCGATATATGAAAACGTCTAAATTCAAAATGTTGAAATTCTAATTTTACATAGCTGCGTGATTTCGGGCTCCGTTTGTTAGGATACTCGTATATCAAACCTTTTTGTTTTGTATAAAAAATGTACGATAATAAAAATAGTTCACTATAATGGCGATGATATGAATATGAAAATGGGCTAACATTCAAACTAATTGCAGAACGTGAGAAATTAAAAATTTCACAAGGGCATAATTAAGAATTTTCTTTCTACTTATCTCATTTGCTGTAAGGGACAAAGATTGAAAGAAGTAGGTCAGAGCAGACATCCACACTGTGCACTATAAAGCAAACAGCCATTTTAAGTTTCGCGTATCAAAGCGGAATATGGCGGACGCTCAGCGCTCAAGTGTGAATGAAAAAATAATTTTGTTATGTTACTGCTCTATATCCAATTTGCATACGGAATTACGATTTTCATGTCTAACTGGGGTTCTTAGTGAATTATTCGAGCCACTGGAGCGGCGATTTCCTATTTATGGATATACCATTGTGCTTTTATTTGTACCAAGGTATTGAGCGTAAACGAACGCGCATTCGGTAACAATGTTCGAGTCACCTTACTATCTTTCGATTATAGGGACTTATTTTGAAATCTCAACTGAACGTATGTATTTTTCTATGCTGCTTAATATCCAACGTGCATTTGTTCAGCGTGAAACTATGACCTTAACAATCCTATTCTAAGAAGAGACCTGTGCCCAATACTGAAATAATAGTAGCCAATGACGAAATATTCTTTTTTCTTCGATACAAAAAACATGCCCACATTAAATAGTGTGTGGTACGTTGGTATCAAAGAAGGAAGAAGGTTGCATCCTCGTGACGTGGCAAAATTCCTTTTCCAAAATTTGATTTTAGAAGCCCTCCTACTCCATATATTTCTGTCACAAAACTGCTTATATGTTGAATTTCGGTTTCTATAGACGTCATAGATAAATAAAGTATACGAGATGTTCACAGGTACTCAGAAAGCTGTAAAATGTTGTGTTTGTGTCGTAATCCAGAAGAGTGTTAAATACAGATATAGATAGAGCCGATTATGTATTATAGTATCGTATTTATCCTGACGAACGAATAGGTTTTGAGCACCTGTATTAACATGTATCGTGTATTAAGTTATCGAGAAAGATTAAGATATAATTATCATTATTATATAATCAAATGCCTTAATTTCAATTCTTCTATAGATTGCTCTTGTCTAGGTATCTTGTCTGTCTGTCTTGTCTGCTCTGTATAGATCTCTTGTCGACTTCGCTCGACCACAACGCGTCCACTCTCATCGGCAGCTTACAAATGTACTAATCAGCAACGTCCAGTAACTGATGCTCCGTTCGCACATGAAATGGCTACCATTTATAAAAAAGTCTATTGTTTTATTTTTTATAGTCAAAAGTGGTTGAAGTAAAAGTATTTGTATCCTATATGTCGGTTTTATAACTTTTCAACATTTTATTTCAGGAATCTCCGAAACCCGCTTGCGTGTATTAAGATAGCAATGAATGTAGAAATAACATAATTCGGTCTTCAAAGATAGAGCCACTTGGTGTTCGGTGCTCTGAGCTTAAGCCCCTAAGTGACCTGCCGAGACAATATAATCATAAGCAATGAATTTAACTAAAATATGTTAATTTTTCATTATTTAAATACGACAGAAAAACAGAGACATACATATAAATGCTAAGGCATTCAGCATATTTATTTAAAATCAATTAAACTGAGCTTTTTGTATAAATCAGCGCTATACTTGATATCATTAAATTAACTGGAACATTAATGCTTGTGTCTAGGTAATAGTTTTTTCATCAAGCTATCAACAGCTTCAGTTTTTATAAGGTATTTGTGCCTATCGTTTTATTTAATAAGTAATTTATTCAGCGAGTGTCACAGCCAGTGGCCTCTAGTGAAATGGCACGCAAAGCTAGTTCTGATTTCTTGGAAGCAATCAGATTGTAACAGTATTTATTCATTAATAACTTTCAGTAGTAAGATCAATTGATTAAACCGTTGTGTTTTTTTAATAATTTGTGCTCAAGTTCGCAGTGTCAGTGCTGGGTTTCGCTGTCGTCTGCGCATGCACATGCATGGTGCATGTCATGCAGTCTCGTCATATTATCACGCTATTACTGCTGAGATCAGTTTCTAATCGAGTGCAGTGTACCGGATACTTTGCTTACACATTTAAATTGTGATTATGGAATTTTAGAAAATGATACATTTTAAATGTTACAATTAAGCTCTGTTTTATTTATTATATTTCATAATTAAGTATTTTAATTACTAGAAGTATTAATTATTAGTAAAACTATGTAAATGTTATTTCGTTCAAACACAATACCTCTTGAAAATATAACAAATATGATCCAGTTTAATTATTATTCGACAAGGGAATTGGTGAATATTTTCTATTTATAAGTTAATTCTATTTCATTCTAATTCTTCTATTCTAATTCATTGGGAATCTTGACTTATATCACACTGCCACTTACTGAGGGCCTCTGTAAGTTGAAGATTTGTAATAAGTAAATGAAACGAATGCATTTCGAACGATCTCGTTAACCGCGTCGTGCGATGTATGTAATTATGAAAATGGAGGAGCACAATGACAAGCTTCCTACATACACGTATGCAGAATGCCGGTGTTACCACGCGTTTTCTATTTTTCGATCTCTACGTTCCGCCTTTCGATACTTTCCTACACTGATACACTACCAGTTTCGCTAGGCCCGTCTTAATACACTAACATCGATGTGTTCCTACGTAACGGGCGATATATACATGTTTGTTAAGGGGTCTTATTTGAGTGGCGAGCTAAGCGGAAGGCGACTGGAGCTCGGACAATGGCCGTTCTATCACAACCACGTTACGTTCCCAGCTCATTAAATATTTGGTCTATAACTATAAAACATAAATTGTGTTGATACTGAAATTGATCAGACTTACTATTCAGATAATTAATTCATAGTAATAAAACTGTCTTGTTTTGTAAATTAACGTCTTGTAGATTTTATTTTGAAGTAGCGATATTTCAACAGATTTTTAAATATGCAATGAATGTACATTAATTAGTTCCAGGTGCAGATTTGATACAGGATTGAAAAAAAATATAAGATAAACATTATTGAAAAGGAATTATTGAAAATAACAATATTTTATTAAAACGTAACATTACGCTTGAAATTTTCGATAATTTAGGCAGAAGAGTTTGATTAATTCACACATCACTATTGGAATATTGTTTTCCTAATTTGAAATTTTACATAGCGAAGTTTAACATTTTTCGTATGTGATTGTTTGGGAATATATCAAAGTGTCTAAGTTGAGAAGTAGTAATTAACTTAAGGTAATAATAGGTTTCATGCAATATAAGTTACTTATAGCTTTTTTTTGTTGTTCATATTTTACTTGCTTTATTGTTTTTTCTATTTATTTATCAAACTTATTCCTTATTCGCAACTCCGATTGCTATAAAACAATATAACAAGCCGTGAATACGATACTTTATATACATAAACGTCCATGAAAACTGGAATATATCTAGGAAAACCGAATACTATTAGACACAAACATATTATAAAGGAATGCACATATACATAATAAATCCGAATGCTGTCTAGTCCAGTATATTAGAAAAACATTTATATTAAAATGTAACCATATTAATGAATATGTATGTTTGTGCGTAAATAAAACTTAAGGAAATGGAGTTAAATGGGCAATAAATTTTATATCTGAAAACGTAGCAGATTTTATGTGTCGTGTATACAAATTGTTCGAACACGTAGATAATAGGACCGGACTTGTCGTTGTATTACTAATTAACGTACGTCAAGTAACGTACGAATAAAACGTGTGGAATACATTCAATTACGCTATATACGGACTTGCTTAGAAACTGACGTATGTATTGTGTTATCAATTTTACGCCGACGACATTAGCATAAGCAATTATTTTGAAAGGAAAAGAAGTTCAAATTAGAAATTCGATCTCATTACTGTGACTCCTTATAATTGTAGTCCATTTATCGTTATAGTATCGACATCGAACTTTCTAGCGATCGTTCGAATGCAAAAAGTCGGACCGGTAAATCCACTTGTCCAATGTGCACACCTCCATGTCCCCCATTGTAGTTATGTAAGTCGGTCAATCATCAATTCACGTCAGCGCACAATACACTGCTATTATTGTAGGTAAATGTAATGACACATAGGCGAGTGACTACAGCCTATTGCATTAGACGTCTGACATTTTGTGACTTACTCGCTTGGTCAATTGCTTCAGTGGGACGGTCCTGGCAGTATCGAAAATTTTATTGCCACAAGTTAACATGCGCGGTGGGAACTGCGCAGTTGCATCAGTGACGGTCACTAGATCTGTTTGAATTGGCCAAGATGAACTCGCTCGAAATTATCGCCGATTACAAATCTATTCGAATAACTCAAAAGCAAAGTAGCTACTATATTTAATTGTTACATAGGTCGATCGAACTGAATTGAAAGCCGTATGTATAAAATATGCAATATGTAAGTATTTTTTTTTATAAGTAAAATTATTTACATTCGGTCGTTAATTCAGAAAAAATATTCTTTCTCCAAGTTTGTGTCTTTAAACAGATTTTGAATGTGAAACAAATCTCCGAGAAACACAAAACGAATTAATATAATTAAGTGCCTTCACTGTCGCGTACAAAAAGGAAAACTATGGTCAACCACAAAATATTATTCCATAAATATTAATGTTAAGTACCATGAATGGCGGTAGTAAGCGCAACGTCTTTATTATAAAAGTGTTATCCAATTTCATCTCAATGCGAACCCTTACGAAACTCGCTATGTTTGTTAACGATGATTTGTTTAGCCTCGCCAACGCAAAAATAAAACTGAACGTGAACACAACATCCTCGCTCATATTTCCGTTTAATTCAATTGAATCCTCCAGATCATATTTCACTCAGTGACACGGCTAGTACTTTATTATTCGCATGTCGCTAATGTTAAATTATAAATCGTCTACCTTTATTACGTATTCATTATTATTTACACTGTCGCATTCACGCAATAATTAATTACAATAACGTCCACAGGCTTTTAATATAAACACTACGCCATGTTTATTATCTGTCAATACAGCCATTTTGCTTTTATGTACCTATATGTATCAGAGGTTGAAAATTTTTAATATTACAAACCGATTTTATTATAAATTGACTGTTGAAAAACAATTTGTTATGATCACCTACTTCACTTGCGTTGAACCTTGAACTTTCGGTAGACATTTTAACTTGTTTTAAACAACTTCCAATATTGTAGAGTTCATTCCAATATTGTCACTGCTCTATTATTGTTCGTAACAAGATATTATAATTTACGTCACTAGTTTCAAAGGAAAATAATTTTTTTTTTTAACCATTACTAAATATGGTGTCTGTGTATACAAATGTTCGATGTGTACGCATATTGTTGTGCATTTGGCTCTATTATGCAAATAGTCTATCAGAAACCGAGAAAACCTACGCATTTAATCGATGGAAGTTGCACCATTTAATAACAAGGATACGTCTCTTTATAGTACGCTTTAAATGCACATTTATTTTCATTTACTCTATCAAATACACAGAATAGCAAGTGTACTGCGTAAAATTTGAGATTTTCCAACTATGATAATAAGAATCAGGGAAGCCTTAGATGCAGCTTATTTATATCCCAACAATTGGCTATTGGGCAGACGACGACCTTTGTTTTAGTGAAAGTTGAATATTTAAGTAGTTTGTCTTCGGTAATTTAAATACGAAAATTGGAATAAAGTATCAAGAGTACATAAAAATCAAGTATTTAAGTACAACGAGGGCTATAAAAAGCGTATAAATGAGGGCTCCCACGCAGATAGTTTAGTAAGGAAAATAAAATTCTACATAATTGTATCCGTGCCTCTTGTATGTCAATGTGTTTATTAATTTAATCCCATCCACATTTGGAGATAAGGTTGCTTTAAAATTTTCTTTTTAATTAAATGGTAACTTTTAATTAAAATGTAAATTTTTCACTTCCATTAAAAGATAAATTAATGATTTTGATGTTGACTGACTTCGGATATTTGGTATAATTAGTTTTTGTAAAAAAAATACATGAAAATGGTAAATCGGTAGTTATGATACGATTTAATCTATTTGCATACAAGTTCATATGAACTTGATATTACAATGAAATCTGCTAAATTTTTAAATTTTGTTGGTAAATTAGTTGGCTTTTACCGGAAGTTTATTTTTAGTATTGTGCCTAGATAGCAGTGAATGTAAATTAAAATCGCCAATTAAAATTTTTCACTTTCACAACTTCTTTACATTTTATTGTTATAGTGAGCAATGCATCAAGAAAGTTCCACTCGGTTCATACACGGATATACAATTTCGTGTCCGCTAGATGACTTTAAGGCTTACGATGTACGTACAAGGAAATAACCTCAGATGCCGCGTTCTTGAACGCATCACAGCATAAGGAACGGTTTTGCCATGTGATAACTGCTATTTTTAAATGTAATCATACCTATTATTAAATTTTATTGAAAATATTTTACCGTTAGGGTGTAATTTTAGAGGCTTTAATTACAATTCATTGATATAAAAATATCGAACCATTCTTGCATTAAAGGTAGATACGTGGGACAACGGAGAGATAACATAAAATCACCTTAAGACAATATATTATACAAACAATTAATTAAAAAGCTATTTTAGAAAACATTGCATTTTTTATCTTTTTCTAATACACAGCACCTCGCTAAAGAGGCCCGAAAAAAACTAAAATATGTTTATGAATGAAAATCTTTAGTAACTTACAATTAATTAAGAGATATCGTATGTTAATAGTGCGTAAAACTGAAAAAAATGTTAAAATAGATGAACATTACAAGATTACATTCATGACATCATCATGTATGTAGGCAAATACATAAACGTTGAAACTAGATGTGAACAAACAGGTAAAGTGTTCAGTCAGTTTCTTTAATTCCGTGTCGGATGTTAATTGTAGGTAAAATATTTATACGAAGCCGTTTCTTTGGTTCCAGCATCCAGCAGCGGATGACTAACGGCGATGTACTCGTTAATAGAAAATGAATATACGGGTGGAATGAACTCCGACTCCAAGGAAAATTGTAACGCACATCAGAATGAGAATTCTATGATGAGAAGGGTACCATGATATTATCTGCCGTACGTTCACAGTTTTGGACATTTCAATCCAATTTAATAACCCTCATGTTTTCATGTCTCCATATCAATATTTATTTGTATGCCATGTTTGTATGTAGTGTTGTCAATGTATCAGTATTGTGCCAGGTATTTAAGAATAGATATATTTAGGACGCATTTCTCTCAGCAGTGGACAGGAATAGGCTGATTATGACAATGATGGTGATGATTTCTCTCTGCCTACCTAATGAGGACTTGATATGGCGATAAAATAATATTAATAAAACCTAACATTATTTTATTAACATAAGCTGTAATGTCAAAAATATCGAGTAATATTATTTAAACAAATATAATATTTCAATCACTACAATTGTTTTGAAAGCTGTCCGATCTAAAAGATTGCAATCAACCCACAGATCATTTACGATCCATATGAATACATATTTTTTGGTATTGACGGTCGGTAAACGATCAACCTTGAGGAGCTTTGAAAATTAAGAAGCGAAGCTTTAGATCGCTTAAAACGAAAAAAAAAAACTTGATACCAAGGTGATATGAGCGTGGGAGAGGGTAACTAAACATAATGAACTACATTGTCTTATTACTTGAAATGGCGACGCAGGTTTTTTCCAAGTATGTAACGTCGGACACATGCAAATGGCGCGGTGGGCGGATGGTTTCCGCTATTCTGTACGTGTTACCTGGTTTTATTTAATTCCGAACTGCGTGTCACTCCTGCACACGCGCTCGTCTTGTGCTAAGTGGATAGATAGCGTGCCTCCGAATGATTTTCTTGGATTATAAACATAGGTATGGTCTAGATAGCAGACGAAGTGCGACTTTTAGTTTTTCAACGATTGAATAAGAGTTGCTTAATATATCTGAGCTGTAATAAACAATTTGGTGAGCCGAATTGTGAACAAAATATTAAACGAAAGATATTTGAGGTTATGAAAAATGCGCTGCTGTGTTTGCCAGTTATATCACAATGTTACTGTGCCTTTACAAAAAGAGGTGACTTGTTTACATAAGAGAGTTACAGATTAGCCAATCATAATACGACTCGCGAAACATCACAGCAAACGTCAAAATTTTGCTACGTTAATAATGTTATAATAGTTTAAGAATATTTTATAAATTATAACGTACACAGTACAACTATTATGTAGATTGATAATTTGAGGCATTGTAAAATAACACCATTGTGACATCATCTTGCTTGAATATAAAAAAATCGCTACTCTTATACCATATGATAAGTCTATTTTTAAGCAATTTTTTTACACCAAGCTTTAATTGACACAACAAAAATTATGTAGGGTGGGACACATAAGTTTGTAAGGTCTAGTGAATAAACTCTCTAAGAACACAGCTGAAAAGGAAAGATGGTAGGTATTGTCTCAAGGTTTTTTCTTATTTCGTATAGCATAGATACAAATTTGTCTTTTTTCTTGTATTCCTTGGGTTAATATTGATTATAATCGGTTTAAACGTGATCTTAATAGAATCGTGTAGCGTAATATCACGTCTATAATCCTCGAAGAGGTAGGCATTGGAATGTAGTACACACTCACGTTTCACTGGTTATTTTACGGCCCACTATGAAATAGATAGTGGGTCTATTGCCATATACGGGGCACATATCCAAAAGCTAAGGTTTAGAAAAGTCCAATAGTATCTGACCGTGGCGGGGATTGGAATTTAGAACCTCTCGATCGGCACACGAGCGTTGCAACTAACAGAACAAACGGGTCAGTCATCTTAATAGAGTCAATACAATTTAACTGCTTGTATTCATGTGAGCAGTTCCTACTTAGACGTACCAAAAAAGCATTCATAAAATTATGCATGTCAATGTCGTACAGTCATAGTGCGATGGTTATCTGTTTATTTATACAATGCATGACGTTTTACACAGCTTGACCGTTCAGCCGTTTTGTTCTCTGGACGTAACAAAGAGGTACTCGTATTAATGTGCGCTGCGAGACACAATTTCGCCAAACAAGGGCAAAGACCTTGAAACCCACTCGACGACTGTATTGGTAGTTTTAATATGGGTAATTGCGATCTTATTGGGAATTGGGACCGGCCGCCTCTACGCCCACGCGGTTGGATAGTCTAAAGCGTAATTGTAGTTCAGTTTTTGTACATCATATTTGTATAGAGGAGTTACATAGATGACATCGCGACCCAATTCTCAGTAATAGTTTCACCTCCAAAATTTTGGTCGCACACTTATTATTCGTTTTCTCTTTTTATATTACTAGATATTAATGAATATCTTGTGGTCAATTGTTTTTACAAGTGAACGATCAAATATGTAATTTTAAAATGAAAAACTAGGTCATTTCCTCCATCATACTATGAATACAAAGTTTAACGTGTCATATGTTCTTTTTCAATTTGAACATTTTAAAAATATTCAAAGCGTGTTAAAAGCAATTGCCCGGACAGTCTCGCGAAGGTCGCATCTAGCGTAAACTCAGCAAAACAAGTAAGTTAGGTTTGCAAATAATTTCTTATACTGGTTATCAATCTATGATGTCATAATTATTGTGTAGCTCCTGTCGCGCCGTTTAAGGCCACCTGCCACATCAAATCAATCAGTCAAGCAAGAAATACGCTAATCTCGACTTTACGTTCCAGCGCGACGTCAGTACATCGATTGTTCATAGTTTCTATATTTGTAGTAAGTCATATCAATGTCGATACGGTTTATTGTTCTATATTTAAAACCATCTAAAATATATATAAGCATGGAGAGTACACTATATTTATTGAGATTTGGTAGACTTAAATAATTAATTAATACTGTAATATTATATTAAGGAATGTCAGCTCATTGTATGATTAGTATACAAAAATCGTTATGTAAATAAGAAAGATCTGAGACTAAACATTATAAAATCTGTCGTCGAATGTTCCTACTATTTATAAAATCTGTCAACTCTTAAGTACACATTGAGATCGCTTCGTAATATAATTACGTTATGTAATAAAAACGTTGGCTACAAGAGTAGAGACGGAAGCGATATTTTTTTGAGAAATTATATTTTAAACATTGATTGCCTCATTGGTCGTGTTGGTTGCAAGCACGACTGCCGATCCAGAGGTTCTGGGTTAATATCACGAGTCGAACACTGTTAGATTTTTCTAAGTTAGATTTTCTATAGTTGGTTAGGAGCCTAAATAATATTTGCCAGGTGTATGGCAATAGACTCACCAGGTAGGTTCCAGCAAACTGTGGGGCGTAAACGTATCTGATGAAATCTTAAAAGTTACCCCCTGCCTACTTCTTCAGGCATAACAGACGTAATGTTACCTTTATTTTAAACACGAAGTAATAAGTATTTATCGTAATTATATCGATAAATCTGTAAAATCGTAGAAAAATTATATTATTGAATTTATCTCCACATTGATATACCCGAAATGGATAATATTAATCTATTTTTAAATAAATTATGATTATATAATGCTATAATATGGCTATAAAATCAATGCTAATTCACCAGTTTATCACTCACCATTATG
>DWEJ01001115.1:0-13892 GCA_018245835.1 Mysoria sejanus stolli
CCATAGTGGGACGTAAAAAAAAACGTGAGACGTGGGAGTGCTCGGTATTCCACTGCCTACCTCTTCGGGGATTATAGGCGTGAAGATAAAAAAAAATTATATAAATAATTAATTGACATATTATCTGACAAATTAACATAATACTATCTGACATTGACATTGTCAATGTGAGATATCAGATAAGTTTGTATTTTCCTTTACTCGACTATAAAATAAAATAAGATAATAAATACAATGCATAACCAAATTAAAGATACTTTTTTATACTTTGCTTATGGTAGCAACTTGCTTAAGAGGAGAATACATATAAACAACCCGTCGGCTGAATTTTTAGGTATTGGTAAACTGAACGTAAGTAACAATAATTAACATTAAGTTTTTAAAAAACCATTCTAAGAAATCTCTTAAGTTCGTCATATATCCGGTGGTGTAGTATCGAGACTATATCCGGCTCGCACCTTTCAAAACCATTTCCGTTTTCATGATGTGGAAGTTATACCTTTGATGGCAAATAAACTTAACCATAAAGTGACCGGCTGGACCTTTCTAAAACATTTCCGTTTTCGTGATATACCTTTGTATGTATATAATGAAACCTGTTTGATGTACATAATGAAAACAGTTTTTATTCGAATTAATTTCATTCAAAAAAATTCAGTACATCATATTATGATGTACCTACTGAATTTTTTAAGACTGCAATATAATCAAACAATGATGTGTTAATACCATTTCACATATTCAGTTTTTGTTGCATATTGACCAGTGCCATATAACCTAAGGTCAAATCTTTGTTTTAACTCAAACTACAAGTTTTAAAATTTACTTTTGATACATCTAAAAATAAATATTCTCAGCTATTTGGAGTGTGTTGAGCGGTCTTAGACACAGGCCATATATCGTCAATGACAACAATGACGGATCTGATATTTTTTAACTTTTCAGGAGAGCAATTTGAAGATTTGTTTTTACGTTAAATAAACAAACAAATCCATCGATGTTTAACTCTGTATCTCAGTTGTTTAATACCAAATTAGATTAGAAAAGCGTTTTTGTTTTTTATAATAAAGTTAAGTTAAATATCTCGAGTAAAAATATGTGAAAAAGGTGTTTCTGAAAAAAAACAATTCATTGTTGTTCTACGATATGCTCTTATGGTAAAGATGGGACTAACTGTGACTGGTGTTTGACTTGATCATGTATAAATTTGAAACAGCTTTTTAGGTTTTAATTACAGCTACATTTCTTATCACATCTATATTAATGTGTCACATAACATCCCATTTGTAGGCCCTGAGGAGATAGCCAGAGGAGTGTAGTACATTCCTGTTTCACCAATTATGTTCACATCCTACAATGGAACAGGTGGTGAGCCTATTGCCATACACCGGGCACATATTTAGACTCCGAGCCACTACTAGTAAATTTAAATTAGAAGAAACTAGTAGTTTCGATTTTATTTAATTTTCCCATTGTATTTTTTCTATTAAAAGGATCATCAACTTGATTTTATGAAATATTCCGACCACTGGAGGGGCACATCGGCGACAATTGTACCAACACCGAATAGACATATATGGGGAGCAGTCTGGAGATTACACTGCAATGATATGCCAGCTTTAGATAAGTGATTATCTTTCTGTTTATATGTTCTTTATGTTTTATGGCTTTAATATGTAGACTCATTGTTTCTATGTATATACTGACATGTAATAAAATAAATATAGTAGCAGGTTTCTATATGTTTGTGCTTTAGTAAAAAATATTTATTTTTCCGACAGGCAAGAAGGAGTTGACACAAACTGGTACTTTGCTAAAACTGTTAATATTTGCACAATAGATGGACTAAATGTAGAGTGTCGTACTTATCAACAGACTGTCAACCCTGAAGTGAGGGGACCTGACGAGGAGCTACCTTCTGAAAGACGACCTTCCATCACTTATTTAAATTGCATATTACAAGGTGCCGTTGAATGCAATTTACCAAAAGAATACATAGAGGAACTAAATAAAATCCCACACAATGGACAAAAGGCATCTCCTAAAATGATTGCAAAGTTGAATATGTAAATTTTTCTGTTAATGAAAAATATATAATTATGTTTCTATGGTATAAAATTGTTTCTATGTCATCATCATCATCATCATCAAATCGACCCTTCTATCGTTCCCCAGTTGGAACATGGGCCTCCTTTCAGAATGAAAGGGTTAAGGCCATCTGCAGGTTGGCAGACACCTTAGAGAAATTTTTTTTTTACTCAAGGTGTGCAGGTTTTGTCACGATGTTTTCTTTCACCGAATAGCAAGTGATATTTTAAACTTAAAACGCACATTATTAAGATATGCGCGCCAGAGATTTGAATCCAGTCTCCCGGAGTGAGAGTTCGAATTTCAAACCACTAAGCTATCACTTGTTTCTGTGTATAAAATATTATTATTGTTTCTTTGTATAAAATGTGATAACTATATTGTATGTGGTTACATAAAAATATATTTTGATATTTTATGAGATTTTATTATTCTTTCATTATACCCCCATTATATGTCATAATTACTATACATATTCCTCTGTCATATATGTCAAAAAAATTCTAATTGTCAATAACCATTATTATACTCAGTTATTTTGTTTACAAATTTGTATAGAGAATTTAAAATGATAAAATCAGAAATCAAACAACCACATACCTTCTTGTATTATGCATATGGTAGTAATTTGTGGTCCTTCAGAATTCACATAAACAATCCAAGTGCTGAATTTGTATCAATTGCACGTCTAGATGTAAGTCAAAAGAGTGAATGTGTAATCACTATTGACATAATAAGGTCATGTTAACTTTAAAGGAATTATTTTAGAATTACAGGTTAGACTTTTTAAGATACTCTAAGTTTTGGGGTGGTCCGACTGCAACTATTGTACCGACAGCCAATGCACATGTATGGGGCGCTATATGGCGTCTGGCCTCGGAAAACAAGCCTGAACTGGATGAGTATGTGACGCGTATAATTTTTAACATTATTCACTTTCTAAATATTGAATTCTTTTTTTGTCGAATTTTCAAGGCAAGAAGGTGTTCACAAAAAGATATATTACGATACCGACGTTAGAGTTGTAACACCCTATATGGATGCTTTTAATTGTAAAGTTTATATACAAAGAATAAACCCTTTACCTAGAGGTGACAATGATCCAATACCTGTGGAACAATGGCCTTCGTGGATTTATAAAGAAGTTTTAATCATAGGAGCGTTGGAACACGAATTACCAAATTACTATATAAATAGTTTAGAGCAGATAAAACATAACGGTGACCAGGGCTGCT
Organism: Mysoria sejanus stolli; assembly: GCA_018245835.1. Classification (NCBI taxonomy): domain Eukaryota; kingdom Metazoa; phylum Arthropoda; class Insecta; order Lepidoptera; family Hesperiidae; genus Mysarbia; species Mysarbia sejanus. Next base: position 3,324 of record DWEJ01001115.1, read on the forward strand.
TTAAAATGTTCTGCTTGTTGCGACGATTCGCTAGAGACAGGCCATGCGAGTGCAGGATCCCAGGACGTATTCCACGGAAACCCCTTAAATTGGATATGGAAAAGATCAGGAGGAAGAGGAACATTAAAAGACATCATTAATTAAACAAGAAAATGTAAATCAAGATATTAAAGGTTCATTACAATCTAGCTTTTTATATAATCCCATTTTACCCCTCCACCTACACCGTTTCTTTAGATATAACGAGAAAATCAAAAAAATTATATTCATAGTGACTTAAACCAATTTTATGAAGTTGTAAGCTTACGAAGAACGCACTCAAAAAAAACTCAAGTTCGATAAATTGCTTTCGATAATTGATACAAATTGGTATGTTTGATTCTCAACCAAGATAAATATTTGTGTGATAAAAAAAAATACTTATGTCTAGGATTAAATTTATCACAAATAATGATGTATTATGGTCCAGTGCCTAGATTAGGATCAGATGACCTGTGACAATTTGTATAACACTAATCATTAATATTTATTTAGCTATAAGCTATTATCCCACAGCCATCTCCAGTGTATACTGGATTTGAAGAAAAGAGCTTGGGTACAGAGCTGGTTTCCGCTCAGTGGCAGATATGATTTTTTTTAGCATAATAACATTAAATACTATCCATATTGAAAAGTTCACATGATTCCAAATTGTTTGGTCGGATAATAACAGAGAAGGAATAATTTTCAAAACTTTTTATTAATATAAATATTAAAATTATAAGGTACTTTTCATTAAATTAAATATAAAAATTATACACTATCTCAATTGTTTGGTGAAATTGTATCTAAATTGAGCATATAGCACAACGCTACCCCGACACTATATACATAAACACTCACTCAAATCACGCGAGGAACACATCATTTGGAAATTATTTAATCAGTCAATAATTCATGGTTAATATTATATGCGATCACTAGTTACAATAACTGCCTTAGCAGGTGGTAATGAGCGTAAAATGTAAATACTGAAGGAATCAAGAACGTTAGCGACGTGGACATTTCGAAGTCCGCAGGGTGCGCGGTGTGAGGCAACGTTGTGCGAGACTTCGCCTCGGTCACTCCACGCTTCGCTGACCCACCCATACCATACAGCGGGTGTCGAGGTTGCGATTGAATAAAACCTCGTAAGCAATACTTTAACATGTTCACAACGTTTACATAAAATAGGGGATGGGTGTGTCGAGATGGAATGGTCGAGCGCGGGCGTCGGCAGGACATGCGCGCTCGGCGCGAGAGCGACGCACACTGACGTTACACAATGGGTGACGAGAACGCTGGAGAATTGTATTCACCGTTACAGCTATACGCCAGCATTAACTGCTTCGAAAACATAAATAAGTGTAACATAAAGTAAATTTCAAATTTATCAATGTATACATAACATTTTAAATAATATAATAAAATCATTATATTCATCGTCCAATGTCCAAACAGTACATGTTGCCTATTTGATTAGATATATTTTCAAAAGGTCAGCCGAAGGCACTGTGCTGCAAACTCTAAAATTAAAAGTTATATTTGGATTAAACTTTGGAAAAATAATTTGCTTTCGATTTTTTTAAGCCTAATGCAACGTGCCTCGAGCCCTTACAACGTCACGACATTCCGTGCATTTTTGATTACCCAATACTTTGTCAATTTAATAATTAAATTAAATCAATAATTTATTCCATTAACAAAGAGAAAAAATGCGCTGTAAATTTCATATACGATTAACATTGAAAATGTTAATTAGAAACGCGAAAAAAATAATTAACACGAGCAGATTAAATTAAACAAAGAAACAACATCGACTTTGTACTATTCCCTTAATTAAATTCAATTATGCGTATAAAAATGTATGCAAAATGTGTCATTATGTCATGTTCCTCGTACAATCAACAATCCTGCATTCCACGGAAGGCTGGATTTCTGAAGGCACTCGTTTACATCCTAACACCACGATATCGTAATGTCATTACTACCCCCATCGGTACACACGTAACGAAGTGTTCGCAGTACCCAATGTTCAGGATTGTTGTATATAAGGGTTCAGTTTGTAATTGTACATTATTATTATTATTAGCAGTAGTAGTGTATAAATAGTTGATGCAATACATGTGACATATTTGTAATGTGTACTTCCGTGATCATTAATGGCAGCAACGCCCGTGGCTGGCAGCGTTTCCGTGCTACGGAGGGCACGTCGAATCATTGAGTAGGCTCGTTACAGGTCTCGGTACGGCGGTGGGTATCACTGACGAATTTCAATACGTCTGCCATAAGTTTATCACCAGTGCGTACTGGGGCACCGTGGTGACTGGTACAGATACAGACCTCCCCGCCGTAGGAAGATACACAAGTTTAACAGAAACAAAATAAATAATTATAACCATACGATTTTCAATAAATGAACAAAACACTAGCTACAGACACATTTTACAACTACTCAAATTGCTTTGTCATAAAAGGCTTCGATTGCAATGTATGCTTTCCTCGAGGATTTGATAGATAGGAATAGATAAAATTTACACCTAAAAGGGAGGGTATAAATAGTATAAATATACATGTTATAAAGTTGAACTTTAAGCGTGTCAACATCAACATTAAATTACTATACAAACATGATGTTCGTTATTATAAAGTTATATGCATTGGTTAATATTATTATTACTCACTTACATTTTATTTATCTATGAAAATATATAAAAGCCACTGTAAGTAGATATCATGTGCCCCCCTTCGAGTGCGGAACACACTACGATGTTTTCGTCGAGCAGCGATAAAGGCCATTATTATTATTCTTATTGTAACATTTATTCGAAATCCGGTTTATAAAAAATACATTTTTAATCCTGTAAAAAGTGCTACGTTTTCGATTAATTTACAACATCTAACTAGTAAAAATACAGGATGCAGAATATTTTAATAATAATTATTATTATTATTACGGTTGTATTAAAACGTCACATGCTATATCTAGCGCAATACACAGTAGGTTCATAACCTTTTCTCAATGGAAACACTAATAACAATGGCGTATTATTTCATAAATTCATTACAATAATGTCAATTAAATACAGTACATAATATTTCCGTGACGCGATAACACAGAGGTGGCAACTGTCAAACGCAGATGGTCATATTACGTTTAAATACAAAGTCATCCAAATATTATCATTACATTACAATATAACAACATTAAATTAATTATATTACTGCATTTCAAATAGTTTCAGAATACATCGACAAATTTGGAAAGTCTGGCGTTCGATATTTAAATTATTTTACACGTGCAAACCTATAAAAAAAAATGATAGTAAAAGTGTAATTATAGTTTTTGTTACCGCTCACGTAACAACAATACCTTTGTTTTGGATTCCCATCGAATGAACCATGTTCGTGTAACTTCTTTTATTTTTATTACACGTAAATTTGAAACTGACAGTATGAGTATTATAAGCAGACGCATAAAAATGAACGGAGATATACTGAGTGTCGCTCGATTTTTCATTTGCAATGTACAATTAAATAGTTATAGGTATCCAATTAAATAAACGTCAGTTCTTTAACACAAAAAGCTGCGATGACACTTAAATATAAATAAATATATGGAGAACAATTACATTTTAAATTATAATAGTAGTGGTGATTAAATAACTTAACTCACGCAGAGATTCTTCGTAAAATCTAAATATCAGAACTTATATATCTATAATAAATAATAATAATAAAATAGCTGCCGTTATTGCACTGTTTTTGCATAACTGACGAATCTAAAAAAATGTTATATTTATTAATATGTAATAATTTGCTGTACCGCCTTAAACTAAGGCGCGCTTACAATGCAGTGCGGCGGGCCGGCCCGACTCATCCGACCGGTAAACAAGCAGCATATCTCCGACATTTTAAAAACGCTGACGGGTCGAAATGAAAAATTTACGACTTGCTGCAATGCAACATGCGTAATTTCAAATTGATCGACAAATTTAACACCAACACAGGCTGCGTGTGACATAGGAGCTGTCGGTATAGAAATCAATAAAAATAATTTGTACATAATCTTATAATAAATCTATACACACTTTACACCTTACACTGTAAACTTAATAAATAATAGGCTGCGTCATAAATGACATTGATACAACTATGTTACTGAGGTAAACTATATAGGATTCACGTCGACTTAATATAGTTCCAGCAAAGTGTTACTGTCCCCTTACGAAAGCGAACGGTCGGGCGACGGGTACAACGTATCGTCGCGTCAATAACTTTAACGAAATAATTTTAACTACATAACGTATTCTATACAAAACGTCGCCTCTGCACGGGAGCACACTCGGTGTGCAATAAATTAGTACAATAAATGCAGAGAATATTTTCCTTTACATTAATTAAGTATATCGATCGATCGGCTGTCGACGTTCGATACCCGCACCCGATGGCACGGCGCGCGGGCGGCACTCGTCGTACGGGAGCCGCCCGAGTGGCGCTGCGCCGGCCGCGCCGACGGCGGAGCGGCGGCTCGCGGGCGCGGCGTCCGCGAGGTGCTCGAGCTTCGCGCGGGGCCGCGGAACGTCCGTCGACTCGACCGGAGCGGCCGCGCCGCACACGTTACGTATCAAATAAATAATCGCGGCGAAAAATTTTCTAGCTACGCTTACAACTAGGATTCGAAGAGCCGAGCGCGCGGAGCGCGTCGGCCTGAGGTAGATAGAGTGCGCGGCGGCGGCGGTGGCGGCGGCGGCTAGCAGCGCGTGGAGGCGGCGCGGTCGCGCAGCACACCATTGGGCGGCCCCTTGCGCGGCGCGGCGGATGCGGCCGCGGTGGCGGGCCGCAGCGGCGCGGCCGGCTGCAGCGGCTCGGCGGCGGCGTCGTCGTCCCGCGAGCGCAGCGACGACAGCTCGCGCACCCACGACGCCAGCCGCCCCGACACGCCGAACAGGTTGGAGCCCGAGCCCGTCGCCACGGCCCCCACGTTCGCCTCCAGCAGCTCCGGCTCCTCCTCTGCAGATCGAGTTACACTCTATTATACATCTTGTATATTCATTATGCTTTGCCATGTTCTTAATTACGTTACTTTACAAGAATTGAACTAACAGGCCTACAATATGCAACCTACATATATTAAAATATAGACAGACTATAGCGTAGTAAGTGATCACGAATAATGATTTTTCTAGGAATCTACACATATTACTATTAAAATTACATTCAGATTCGGCTAGTCTGTTAGATGAAAATATTATAAGCTTAATAAATATTGAAAGCATTCTGAAGTACTAAATATTTGATATCAAATCTTTTGTTAATTAAAAAAAAATATTTCTCTTAAATATGTACAAAAATGAAATATTCTCTCTTATTTCAAATTATTTCATTTTCTCGACTATGAATGCAAAAATGTAGAAAATATGCTATAATATTCCCACTTAGTTCATATATCTAAAAGATTACAATGCGTCAGCCCGGACGCGGCATATTTCAGTTCATTAGTTAATATATACATATACATTACTGTAACCACTAGAGAATTACAAAGCGTTAAAGCCAACTAAACACTATCGGAGAGAGAATGCAAACAAGGCGGTAAGTAACATTTCATAACATCATAGCATATGAATACGCGCGTCAGCTTACATTTACAGCGTTTACGATTGACAGCTACGTTCAGCCTATATAAATATATCTGTATATTGATCAATATAGAGTGCCATCAACGATTCCACTACACACTACGCGGCCCGCGGGTCACTCAGGAAATGATAACAAAAGTGCTCGACGGTATGTCCATTACAATAACAGCATGCATACAATACCGTTACTTACGGTTACGTGCGCGGCGTCTGCTCGCAGACGTCTACCGCGGCACAGGCGTGCAACAGACAAGGGCTTCGTTACACACGACACACACAGGACACACACAGACATGACAACGGAACACGCGGCGACACATTCATGTTATCATTTACTGAACTGCATCACACATCTAACGCCGCGGCCGGCGGCGGGCCGGCGGCGGGTCCGCACGGAGCCGCGAGCCGAGCGCGTTTACAGTCCCCGATCGAGGCAACATAACATAACAGGATCGGGACATGAAATAAAATACACGTGCTTGCAGAGCGCACGCGGCGTGCGCACGAGGCGCTTTTGAATGAAGGGGAATACTGACGTCGCATGGCTCGCGCGCGGCTGCGAGTGGGAGGGGCGGCGCGCGAGCCGCGTGGCTCTGTGTGGACCCGCTTAATCATTAAAATTTTGGAAATAAACTAAATTACTAATTTGATTATGTAAGTTTGTAAAATAATAATTATTTGAATAATCGGCACTATGAGACCTTTCATTAGGTTTAAAATTAAGCATTGTACCGTCTACGAAGCTATGAACTGAATTAAAAGATATCGGCTATTATACACCAATATATCATTAGTATCGGATAGTATTACCTATACATATTATATCGAAAATTTATTACAAATTGTTATGAATAAAAAAAAGATAAATTCGTTAGATGTTTGCAGTGTCAGTATGTGTGGGTGTCGGTATGTAGTATGTGTTTGTGTCGGTACGTGTCGATACATGCGGGTGAGTGCGGGTGAGTGCGGGCGAGTGTCGGCGGGAGGAGGTACAGACCGACGGCGGAGCGCTGCAGCGCGTACATCTCCTGGCCCTGCGGCGAGTGGAAGAAGGACCGATGGCGGAAGTAGGGCATGGCGGTGGGCGCCAGGTCGGCCACGAGCCGCAGGAACGAGGGCCGCGCGGCGGCGCGGTGCGCCCAGCACGCGCGCATGAGCTCGTACAGGCGGTCGGGGCAGTGCTCGGGCCGCTCCATCACGCCGCCCTCCACCACGTAGCGCACCACCTGCTCGTTGGACAGCCCCTGCGCGCGCACTCTCGCTGTACTCTCTTATTGCATGAGTAGTCTTAAGACTAGCTACATAATATATTTATTAATTTCAGCACGGAATTATATAAAGATGAGTTCGCCTTTTGAATAATCTAAGGAAGCGCAAAAACGGTTTTGAATATAGTAAATAATGTATGAACGGGAATCTACGAAAAGAGTCGAGCAAGCTCGTAAAAATAATACTGCCAAAAAATTTAAAATATCATTTTATCATTAATAGTTTTATACTTTTTGTACAAATGCATTTAAATATACACTTATATTCATATTTTTTACAGTCAGACATAAAACAAATACTCGTGCTCAACGCACAAATATTTGTTTTGGAAATTCTGAGAATCGAACACACCATCCCAGGCGCAACAATCTAATAAAAAATTCATAACGTCGTACTTGGTAAGGCTGCATAGCGAGTGTCGCCATCTCCCACAACACGACGCCATAACTCCAAATGTCGCTATTACTGGAAAAGACCTGCAGAAACATGGAGCATTAGCTAACACGATCACGTTGAAAAATCATCAACAACAGTTGGACGCCAACTTACCCCGTCCTTTAAGCTTTCGGGGCTCATCCATCGCACGGGCAGCAGGCCCTTGGTGCCTTTCCTATAGTAATCAGTCTCATAAATGTCTCTGGTCATGCCGAAGTCGCCCACCTTGACGGTGAGGTCGCCGGCCACCATGCAGTTGCGCGCCGCGAGGTCGCGGTGCACGAATTTTTTGGCCGACAAGTAGGCCATGCCGTCGGCTATCTCTATAGCCATCTGGAAACGGGCGATGCATGTTTAAAACTGATTTTAAACAGGTCACTAGGAAATGGGTCACTGATCACTGGTCACCATTTGGGGTGCATGAAAGCAACCTCCCGAGCGGCGACTATGTCTGATAAACTACGAACATACACTGCCCGGCGCACCCTCGGCGCACATTGCGACTAATCCTTTCACCACCGACTCGACGAATAAGAACAAGAGTACGAAATGTAAAATCTAAGACAGTACAATCTTAGATTTCACATCTTTGCAGTCTTAGATTTTGCAAGTTATTTTTTAGCTCATCCAAGTATTTAGAGATTAAATAGAAATACTGCTTTTAATAATTTAATGGAGAATGTTCTGCATTCCTCTGCCTACCTCTTCGGGGATTACACGCGTGAAGTTGTTTTTTTGATTTATTGGAACATAGGAAATGAACTAAATGAATAAATTCATCTCGAATTACTAAAATTTAATTTACGTATGCTGTACCTCATTACGTTCAGTAGAATATTGCTTTGGTCTCGGAGCGACGTGGACCACGTACCGATATCAACTAGATTAGTCTCAAAACACTCGACCGATTTTATTTTTGTACTCATACAGTGACCAATAACGAGATGAGGAAAATCGGAACTATCGAAATATAATGGCAAGTCCTCCGCGAGCTCACCTGCAGGATGTTCTGCAGCGTGGGCGGCTCGGGCGCCGCGTCGCGCTTGGGCAGCGAGCCGTCGGCGTCGGGCCGGTGCGAGCGCAGGTACGTCTTGAGGTCGCCGCACTCCATGAGCTCCATGACCACGAGCGTGGGCTGGCCGCGCGACACCACGCCCAGCAGCCGCACCACGTGGAACGTGTCGAACGCCTTCATCACCGACGCCTCGTTCAGGAACTCGATGCGCTCCCTGCACACACACGCACACGTACACGCGCCCGCTCACGCGACGCCCCCGCGCTACCTATCCGTCGATCGTTACCTGTCAGTGGCGTGTTCGTTGACAGTTTTCACAGCGCATCGAGTTTCCGGCTTGCCTTTTTCGATGTTCTTAGCGATTCCTTCGTACACCTAAAAAAGAATAATATACTTGTTAATCACGATCGTTTTCATTGTGATTTTTAAAATGAATGAAAATTGGACTCATTACTATATCTATGGTAGCTTCTAGTTCCGTATACTTTTATTTAATTACGTCTACATTCTTTTCGTTTTACATCTATTACTGGATAAACAGACATTCGGACTCGGTACTCAAAATATTATAGACAAACACATCTTAATAGGTCGAAGTATCGCTTATGAACGGGCGTCGGCGAGGCGGACTCACCATGCCGAAGGAGCCCTGGCCGAGCTCGCGGATGAACTCGATGTTGGCGCGCGGCACCTCCCACTCGTCGGGCACGTACATGGTGGACACGTACTCGGGGTTGACACGCGCGAACAGCTTGTTGGAGTCGTGGTGCGGCAGCAGCGCGCGCCGCGCGTACCAGCCCGCCGCGCCCGCCACGCCCAGCAGCACGGCGCAACCTCCCACCACGCCCCACACCCAGCCGTAGCCGCCCGCGCCGCGCTCCTGCACGCACACCCCGGCTGTCGCTACTGCTACGTGACCGATGCAGCGTGCACGCGCAACCCGTCACCGTGGTAGACGGGTATGGCGGACGAGTCCGCAGAAGTAACGATGAATTATATCAGGAATTTCAATTCGTATTAGTTATAATTTGTAAAATAACTGTAGAAATGAAATTGACGATATGTACGTATTGTCTATTCCATCCGAAACTTGTCGTAGTAGCATCGCCGTACTCGTCGGGGGACAGTGCTGGCCCCCACTATACATATAAATATTGGAAGGGCGGTATCGTACCGGGATGACGACGAACAGGTCGGCGGACACGTTGCCGGCGCCGCTGAGCGTGACGGGCGTGACCTTGATGCTGTAGTTGCCGGGCGCCAGGCTGCGCAGCAAGTGCCCGCGTCCGTGCGCCTCGTACTCGTCCGCCGTGATGCAGCTCTGGATGCCGATGTCCTAGTGAACGACCACTAGTCATTGACCGACCCGCTGCGCCTCCATCGTTTAGTGTTAAAAGCATTTACACATGTATACGTAAATAAATCATAATGTGTTCTATCCTAGCCATGTTAGAGATTTGTGAAGTAACGAAACGCACCTGACTGTGTGTCTCGACGCGGAAGTGGTGCACGTTGTAGGCCACCACGAACCCGTTCGGATCCTCCGGCGGCTGCCACGTCACGTTCACCTCGGGCAGCGTCTTGTTGGACGGCAGGATCTTCGCCTCTACGTTCCTCACTACATCGGCATTCACTGGAAGTGACAGAGAATAATTTTAATACGCGTTAAATACAAACCAATAGACATTAAAATTTGTTTTTGCGAGCACTTTTATCTGTAGGAACTATTTAACAACAGATATTACCATAGTCTTTTGTTGTGAACGAAATCAATTTAATTAAGAGAGCAAATGGTGACAATGAAGTCTAACTTTTCTCCAAGGTCCGGAAGGTGTAATAGGCGCGCTCCGAGCACCACAGGGTGAGGTAGTCCTCCATGGACTCGTTCTCCTGCTTGGCGCGGCAGGCCCAGATGTTCACGGTGTACCAGGTGAAGTGGCGCATGTTGTGCACCGTCAGCGAGCGCGCGCCGGCGTCCAGGTCGTAGTATAGCGACTTCACGTATCCTGTCAGTCAGACACAATTCATTCTTTAGATTTATTAATATTATCTCCTTACACCACCGTTCAATAGCTAAATAATAACTTCCTGTGTATGATTGATGAAACCACATAGTCAATAATAACAATACTATTCTAATGTTGAATACCGCAAATACTAAATAAATAAAAAATAATAAAATATGAACCA
>DWEJ01001116.1:0-13892 GCA_018245835.1 Mysoria sejanus stolli
GAAGCAGAAGGATTAGGAAGGCTCAGGACCGGATGGAGTGGCGCAAATTAGGGGAGGCCTATGTCCAGCAGTGGACATTAAGAGGCTGACGATGACGATGATGATGATGATGATGATTTAGATAAAAAATTGATATTTTTATCATTACAGAGTAAAATTTTAATAATAATGTTATAAACATATACATTTTTTTTATTTTTAAACACTGAATTAAGGCATTATTGTAATCTGACCTACGTGACTTTTTATATATTATATATTTTATGCGTCATATAGTATATGCTTTATATATTATATGCTTCATATATTATATTATTATGCCTCTTAACAATAAATTAATTAGTCTAGCCTCCGAGCCTCTATTAGAACATCTAAGTTAGAAAAATCAATAGTGCCCTGACCCGGAATTTAAACTAAGAAACCCTCAATCGCTCGTCGCACCGCCATTAGTAATTCCATTTCAATTAATAAATTGTCGCGACTAAATATGTCTGACACTTGTATACGAGCGCATTCCAATCTACATTGTTTATCCGAACACCCTGTGGGGAATCACGAACAATAGACAATTGAATTACATTAAAGGCAGAGTGTTTACGACCTCTGCAGTTCGATATTCAAATGCAGTTGGCACATTTATATGTTGTTTCGAAATTCAAATCTGTTTAAACAATTATTCTCGAATCTTCGTTTATTTATTTCTGCTCTGTATTGGACAAGTGCTTATTATTACAAGCGTTTATAACATTAACACAGTTGCATATCAAAAACATTTATCAAGAACCAATTGTTTTTGATCTGCGACTGTGTCTAGCTAGGCTAGGCTCCTGATATGTAGTAGAAAATATTCACAAGCGTTTCCGGTCATACGGATATGATGTCTTTGAAACTTTCGGTTTCCAGGACAGATTACAACTTAGCCGCTAAAGGGGTTTTCTAATAATAACAAAATTTATCAATTAAAACAAGCTCCAAGTTTATTTGACCTTTGAGCCCTGCCTCGCAGGCTAAAAAAACCTTACACACTATACGTTTGCTTGTTAGGTCTATTTTAGTTATTATTTAAACATAATTACTAATAGTTTTCTTTACAGAAAAATTATCAAATTAGATGGAATAGGCAAAATCCTGGCTGATTGGGGAGTCAAAAGTCTCCGAAACCGGCGTGCATGTATGAAAAAAGTTATGAATGTGGAGGAGACGCGGCAGGTCTGTTAGGATAGAGATGTTTGGCTCTCTGCCTACCCCGTGAGGGACCCGGCGTGAAGATATGTATGTATGAATGTATGTAGTTTTCTTTACACACTTACTAACATTTAATATACCTATACTAACTGATGTTTAGATTTTATGGCAATATTTTTTGTAAATCTTTCAAAACCAGTTTATATCAATATAAGTTTTTGTTTTCATCAATATGCCTTTAACTGTTTTATTGACAGAAGTTTCTTGAAAATGAAAACGTTTCCAGACATATTAATTAGTTTATTGCTTTATCGCATCTGCCTTCAAGGCTAACCTAAGATTATAATAATATCGTCATTCAAATTATCATAAAATTTACATGTGATTGCAATTATTATTTCCAAAAATCATCATTCAGTCCACTGTACAATCGTGTCTGCCATTTCCGTTAGTCGCCCGCTAAGCGCTTAAACTAAATATATCGCCGGGTGTTGAACCCGCGACCGATATCCCGTGCCAATGTTTCTACAACCATTTAACATTCTACTGTTATCGTTTGGATATTATACCTATGCTGGCATCTTTGGTATGTCGAATATACTATTAAAATTTTTAGATATTTCTAGAACTTTCTACTTCTACCTTGTATGATTTTTATTATTTTGTATTTTTATCTGTAAACTAATCTTGTATACTATATACTGGCCTGTTAAAGAACGTTATCGGGAACTCTCAAGTTGCTAAAGTCTGCCAACTCGCGTTCGGAAAGCATGATAAATTACGACCTTAATCCGTTTCGTCAGGAAGAGACCCGTACCCAACCGTACAAGGATGGATTGTGGCTGATGATGAAATTTCCTCACAAGTTGCCTCACGATATTAAGTGCGGTTAATCATTTTAATATAAACTCCTCTCCAATATTCACAAAAGCAGTATTAGATAATTCCTTATAGAACTTAACTATGAGAACTTTTAGTAGGCATTCATTAAATAATAAGTACTTACATTTAGTTAAAGTCCAAGCTTTTTACATTTGGTTCAATCTAAAGTTCTGTAACAATAATAAACATTTCATAGTAAATTTCCGTATACTATAATCAACTGGTTTTCAATTCACATTTATAATTTGTTTTAATACTATCATTACAATGTTCAATTCACTTCTCATAAGTCCACTTTTAATATTTGTCAACCTTGAGTCCACGGCCGACTCATTCAATACACAAGAGTTACAATAAAGCGCGGACATATGTACCTATTAATATTTAATATTTACTTATATGCTAAAATTAGTAATAGTTTGTTATATTTATAGACTGACTGCTTCGTTGGTCGTGTTGGTTGCAGCGCCACTGATAATCGAGAGGTCCTCAGTTCAAATACCGGATCGGACATTATTGGATATTTCTATTTTATATTTTCTATTTCTGGCTCGGAGTCTCGAAATGTGCCCGGCGTATGGCAACGGGCTCACGGCCTACTCCATAGAGAAACGTAAATGCAACCAGTGAAACGTTTGAGTGTACTGCACCCTCTACTTACCTCTTCGGGATTACAGGCGTGATGTTACTTAATATTTATAGACGGGGCAGTCGTTGGTCGAGTGGTTGCAGGTGCGACTGCTGATCGAGAGGTATTGGGTTCTATCACTGGGTCGAGATCTATTTGTTTTCTAATTTGAAATTCCTTAAAGTGACAAGTGGCAAGTTTGGATGTTTGCTCAGTTAAAGGTAATAGGGTCACCCCAATAAAAGCTAAACTATTGCAGTGTACTAAACACACCTGCCTACCGCTACGGAGATAACGGACATCATGTTACGTTATTCTCTATTTTTTACTTATTTCATGTGTACTTACTGTGCCTACCTCGATGGTAGTTTGGAAAAGATTTCTATATATTATTTCTATATACTGTCTGTTTTTCATACCTATTTTTCTGTTTTGTTGTTTCAAAAAAAATGTTTTAATGTCACTAGACGCTTTTACATGAAGACGTTTACATGACTCTCTTACACACCGGCTCTACGCTCATTTCTGACGTGAAAGAATTGTTGTTGAAACAATTCGTGTGTCGGTTCGAATCCTAAAGTTGCTTATTTACGTGTATATTGGAAATAGTCATATCAGTTCTAACGATCTGTGATATGTCTGACCAATTAATTGTTTGCGATTAACTTAATTTTGATCTTAATAAGAGATTAACTGAATAGAATCTTAAACATTGGCAAAACTAAAGTATAAATATTTGTATGTAGTCAAAGTATACAAACATACATGCAGGAACTCGTGTTTATATGCCAGTTAACATTTTATGGATCTTTGTGTGCAAGCTGAATAAGAAAAATATAATATATAGATGAAAGAACACAATGATGTTGAAAGCGAAACCTCTGAGCTCCTTAACCGTGACTTAACGGTTCGCGTATTAAGCGTGACACACATTCGAACTTATTTACCACTCATGTTCCATACAGCTAAATAAAGGCAACTGCACATTACGCCCTATGTGCGCGACAATTCGCGCATTTATGAATAATAACTTAGTTCTCTAGTATGCTTGCAATCACTGTATTCTTAGAAAGAGTTGGATTACGTTATTGGTATTCTAAATTTAGATTCCGTAATAAATTGCTCTCTCAAAACTCTTCTATCAAGTAATGTTATACCCTCGTTAAAACGTCACGGCCGGTTCAAAAAATACTTCGTAAAAACGAAGAGGTTCACTTTTCATAAAAGTTATCGTATCGTAAAATGCAAATGATATTCTAGATTTAAAAAAAAAATATTTTTGTTTAAAATATAGCTGCTTCCTTGCTATACATATAGGTTATACGCAAACATACATTAAATTTATACATATTTATGTAGACATAAGAAAAAAAAGAAATGTTACTAACATTAGACTGCAACATATATTTTGCCGCGAAAAAAATTAGTAGGTATATATGAAATATTTAATGACACGTTATAACAAAATATTAGCAATTTTAGCGGAGTTTAAATTATTTAAGTCTGGAATGTTCTATAACATTACATACTTTGAAAAAAGGAGCTATTTTTTATTTAAGGAGGACCTATTTTTGAAAAAAGAACAAGAGTCATTGTTCGATTATAGCGCTATATTATACTCTACGGCTAGGTTGATACATCTACTACACGCATATCTAATCTTAAACTGGATATTTTATTCTCTATACTGTGGTGATTATTAAGTCCATAAACATCGTATTTATGCAAACTGGTGCACCAGCAGTGGTCGTAAATTGATTTTAATTCATAAACTATTAAGTTTGAACGTTATATATAAGTTCTTTTTTGTGCTCCTATAAATATTTGTCCTGCGTGGGAATTTAATACAAAAC
Source organism: Mysoria sejanus stolli (assembly GCA_018245835.1). Classification (NCBI taxonomy): domain Eukaryota; kingdom Metazoa; phylum Arthropoda; class Insecta; order Lepidoptera; family Hesperiidae; genus Mysarbia; species Mysarbia sejanus. Next base: position 4,549 of record DWEJ01001116.1, read on the forward strand.
GTCTAGTTCAATAATTAGGGTCACTAACCAGCACAGATAGAGTTACAAATGATACCAATATTTGTCCGCTTTTTACATAAATCGAACGGCAATTTGACTGAAGTGGTGATTGACCTTGATTACCGAGCCGAAGAATGTCGGTTTGACTACCAATGCAAGCAAATATTTTTACGATAAGAACAAGAAATAGTTTTGTTTCTATGTAGAAATTTGTGTATGTATATTTAAGGTTATAACAACTAATTTGGCATTAAGGGGGCAATGTATTTACATTTGCCCCTCAAATCACAATTCAAACTGTGTATTTGTACGGAACTTTTTACTAAAATTCCATATTAACAAAGCCATTTTTGTTTCCAGGTACGTACACGGTGAAGACGCCAACAGTTTTTTGTATATCCTCCAGCCGCGTAAGAGATATCTTGGTATCTTGGAATTTATATTATTATCTTACTTTCGTGCCGCCCATTAAATTTAACTCAGACTACATTAAAACATTCCACAAAATTAATTAATTCTAAACGTTTCATCAACAATTACAAACTTTATTTTAAAAGCAAACCGTTTTGCGTTTAAGAGCCAGCGAACAGTGACTTTCGCTTTGAGATAGTTTCCCAAAACTAACTTCTTAAATTATAACTAGTTATAACCGGTTCGTGTAAGGCGCGATTGACTATTTATATTGCTCATACATTAATTACAATCAATATTGTTGTTAATAATGTAGTTGTTATTTATGAGATGATAATACGTTTTAAGTAGCGCTTTAAAATTTTCACGTTGTACATACTTGGGCTTCTCAATAACCTCAACTTCACAAATATTTCATAGTAATTGACACGGTAAACTTTCAGCTATAGAAATTATTTCTAATGAATATTTCGATTTTTAAATAAAAAAAATTAAAAATCTATTTTAGGTGTCTGCATGTTTTAAATGTTTGAAAAATGAACGACAATTAAATTATTTGTACATATAATGTTAGTACAAAAGTTCTAAAATCGCAATAAAAAATGGAAGGTGGAAGTAAGGAGATAATAATATGGGTCCATAGGTATTTTTTGATGATAAAAACAAAAAAATATACAAAAGTTTTGTGGAAAAAAATTTTTTTTCGAAATCGGCCCTCCCTTTTGAGGGGATAATAAATAGCCTACGAGCTATTCTTAGACCTACCAAATATACATATAAAAATATGTAAAACTCGGTCCAGAGGTTTCCAAGGAGTACGACCACCAACACGAAATTTTTACATAATAGATGTTACATTCAAGCCATTGGTAAATCGTGGCAAGACAACAATGCATTTAATGAAAATTTATTTATTCACATAACCATAGGTATCCAAGGATGTACCATAGCAGAGGTTCTGAATAATTTGGAATCAAATCAAATGTAACGATAATGAAATAGCCTAGCTTTAATTACTATAACTTGTTTAATACAGTTTTACTTAAAGTAAAATAAATAGATTTGTGTAAAATAATTCCAAAACACTATTTATTTTTAATCTAACAAAGATCAATGACTCATATTTTTTGTGTTTCTTAACGTAACACGTAATTCGATATTAATAATATTGCTGAAGTACCACGAAATCGGGCTAATGCGCCACTATGGCCCACATTCTAGATAACTAGGTCGCACTTCTTGTTGGTTTAAACCTTGTTTGTGTAAACGTAGTGCGGGGTACATCGGTCCATTTATATTCATTCATTCGTTCACTTAGTTTCTAATGTGTATATTGACGTGGCCTGTGAATCATGATGTTTTAGGTTACAATCAACTCTTCGTATATTTAATTTGTATGTGTTTATTATTAGATTACATTATCCTACATTTGAGTATAGATACTGTTCTAATTTGAAGTACCGTAAAAAAGTGTGCATTATAAATGAATGATAAAAAACGTATCAACACGCCTGTAATCCCCGAAGAGGTAGGCAGAGGAATGAAGAACATTCCCAATGATTGATAGAATAATAAGAATAAATGAATGATAGAATTACTGATCAAATAAATCATTGAGTGAGAACATTAATAAATGAATAAAAGTTATAAATTTATATGCCAAATTTAGTTATTTGGCATACATGTGTGTACAAATTTTATGTACCTAGGTAGGAATCAAATCCTGTACTCAGGGATAGAAATCGTATAATATACATGAACCATCATGAATACAATTGTTCGTAAAAATAGTTTGTACAAACTCTGTGGTAGTGATACTTAAAATTTGGTATTTATAAAAAAGTTTTTTTTTTAATTATTTCCTTCTAAATTCCGTTCACGTGTTTTTTAGTCATCGTATTGAATCTTAAATAAAGAAATTCAAAAATAGTTACAAACGCAATTAAACATTTATTCAAAAGAGATATACAATAATAGGCTTGCAACTTAGAAATTTGAATTAAACGGTTAAGAAACAGTCAAAGGGTCATTCACGTTTATCAATTGAGTAATTTATAGTTATGGCCGAAGGGCCCGCACCAAGACAAATTGTTCTAACCCTTAGCGTAATCAATGGCAGTTAATGCCACTTAACTGGACAGTCGGCTGGTATCAATTTATTATAGGAACAACAATTGCGGTACGCCTTTGAGATCAAACAAATCAAAAATTACCGAAAAATGGACTTTAAATAAAAAAAAAACCTCATGACACTCATTTCAACCCTTTTACAATCTTAATATTTAATTCGTTCTAAACATTTTAGTATTTTTTTCTTTTGTCAAATTGACAGGGGATGGGCGATGTATGTCGTAACATGTTGCTCTTAACTCGGCAGACAATGCTTTACTTAATTTTTTGTAATACTACTTTAATATTGGCTTTATAATTGTACTGTTTTTTTCTATATTTATTGACGATTATTATTATATCTACTAGCTTCACATCAATCGAAATCTTTGCAAGTATATCGCAACAATACAACATTGTAAATATGTATATGTATAAAATACTTAAATATTTAAAAATATATAATTACATCTGTAATAATACGAACTATCTAAATTGAAACAAATCTCTCAAAATATGGTTTAAGAATTAGAAGATCATAACAATTTCTTATCCGTTTAATTGTTTTAGCGCGCGTGTCACAATATTGTAACATTAGTTTACCAGCTGAAAATGCACTCACGGTACATCCGGCCAGAGTTGTACTACTGTCGAAATTGCTAGATGCTTACTGATTCATGCCTAGTACTACCTAGTAAATTTTCACAATTTACTTGCTGGACATATTATAATGTTCTTCTGACACTTTCTGATATGAAAAATCCCTGTTTTATTTTTCTTAGTGTTTCGTAAAATCGCTTTCACACTAAACATAAGTTACAACTGATTACAGCTGCTGATTCGGTTTGGGAAAGTATAAAGAATCAAAAATAAACCACTTTTAAAATAAGAATTTGTAATCTATTCGCGCCAAAACTGATTCAATTCAGTCCAGTTCCAAAGCGATCGATGAATAAGTATTTTTATTGGTAGACATCCAATCCAGATTGTTAGATGTGTCGCAAAATAAATACGTCTGTGTCAATACCTGTGCAAAGATTCTGAAATTTGACACTACATACAAAATGTTCCGTTCGGCATTGTTTTTCAATATTAATACGATGAGTAATGGTTCGGATTTCGACAGTTCCGTTATAATCAGCACGGGATTGTGTTACTTTAACATAACTTGTTGTTATTTCGAAATCAACTTTAAAATCGGGCAAAGGACCACTCGTCACATATAGTTCTAATTTTGGTATAAATAATGTAGTTCTTTAAAATTTTGCTAATGAAGTGAGGTTGCATAATTCTATTCAGCGTCAAAGAGAGTGAAATACCTAATTTCAATTTAATTCCTATAAATTAAGTATTCAATTTAACCTGACATCAAAAACGTGAATTATTTGATTGTGATGCTAATCATTCTGCGATCAAACGAAGGGCAGAAATATTGAATGTACAGACCTGTAACCAATATATTAAGTTGATTTTATGCAAATTTGCTTCGGACTTCAATATCTCCACATGGAATCTGTAATATCTGAAAAAAATAGCTTAAACATGCATCAAGAACAAGATGACGTAAACAAACCGCTCTAAGGGTCTTCTAACGATTATCATCTAATCTTAACATGCCCTCATATCAGACAACGTTAGACGCATTGCCATTCATATCGCTTACGACACTCTGATAACTCTGCTATGAGCGGTGGAATTTTGTGGTTCATATATACAGCCCGCTTGAGCTTAGTTAGGGATTGTGTTCGTTTGATGTTTGGACAATGAAAGGCCGGAGGTTGCGGGCGCATCTCAACACATTGTTCTCATCTGTTTTAGCCCGGCCACAACATGTGCAACTTCCTTCGTTTCGTTTTGCTCCCTTGCTACATTCAAAGCGTTTGTGATACAAATAAAACGTGTTGCCTTCGTCCATTAATCTTGTGGCTAAAAACAATTCGGAACTGAATACCGTGGGTTTGAAAAGTTTGCCTGCTTGACATTACCGATAGTGATCAGCAAAATTTTAAATTTACCAAATTCGTTTATATAGGTCTCTCGAATTTGAATTTAATATTAATGGATTTCGATTTCGTTCAAACAAAATAGGTAATTGGAAATCATTGTGAAATGCAACGACAGCCCCTGTTCGAGTTAGATAATTTTATACATAATCTGCAGTCGTAAAAATTATAGCCTTATCCGAAAGGAAAATTACCGTCTGTGTGTGTGGATGTCAGAATTATGTACTTCTAAAAGGAACTGTAGAGATTGAAACAAGCGTAGAGTACTTCTAGTTCATCAGCGTAAAGTAGAGTAAGAGAATTATCGTTGCTAAAGTACCCGACATTCTTTAACGTTGATTATATTTTTTTATATCTCGCTTTGCGTTATCGTTAGAGGAAGTAATTAATCAGAATTTAACCCACAGTTAGTATAATTGTTACGTGACTTAATAGCGCCTTTTATAATCTTTAGTTTTTTGCGAAGTGAAAATTTACGCTTATCCTAAAGTAACCTAGATCATATAAGTTTCACTTATTTCTGACGCTAATTTAAAAACGTACATAAAAGGCAGTTGAAATTATTCTTTTTAATTATTTCTGTTTGCCATTACAGCGTTCACAATTAAAGTTCGTTACTGGACAGTGCAAGATACTTACGCTATGATCTGTTTTAAAAAACCATTATCCTCTATTATATAACACTGAAAATAAAAAATGTACTCATTAATGAAAAATCAGTTTGCCTTAAAGCCCGTTCCATTTTGATAATAGTGTGACAAATGTCGCGCCACATAAGTCGCAACTGTGAGCCACGTAGCTCTTAAAACTTCAATAACGGTTTTTCGAACGTGATGTTTTGCTAAGATATTATCTCTCGCTCCCCACCAAGTCTTTTATATCTTAATTGTCTGCCATATCTTTTAATAACTCCTTGACATGATCGGAAAGGCCAAATTTATATGTATCTTATCAGTTCTATAACTGTACCTAGGTTTCAAACGATAATATCTAGCTTGCAACTCTGAAAGATCAAACAACATAGCTTTAATCTGCCAAACTAATCATTTAGTATTTAGCAACGGCGTTCGTTCTAAACTCGTTGTAAATCATTCCCTACCGTTTGCCTTCCTAGAACTTTTATTGTTTTAGGATGTCTCAATGCCATTTCGAATATTACACGATCGTTTTAACGCCTCCCGTCGTTAAACATTACTGTTGAAAACGTTGGTTCACAACATGAACCTTCGCCGGCAAAAAAGCAACAATAACTCCAGAAGACTTATTGGGCACAATTGCATAGCATAACCGCGGCCATTCATAAGCGAGTGGAAACGAGACAGTTGGACGAATGGGAGAAAACGTATGCGTGTTTGAGAGAGCGAGGGAGATTGCATTCCAAATGCAAACACAGGCTAGAACCGCCGCCCTCGCCGCTCCGCACTCGCCTTTACGCAACGATACGGAGAGGTCGTGCGCTGCGTCTGCGCATCAAACCCGAAACGATTATGGCACCGGACTCTCGTGGCAAAAAACAATAAATCGAATCTCGCAGCCGATTTAACAATCTATTAGTGACGTCATTGGTGTTTTGGTGAACCCGTGTCGAAGGTGCAGTGTTGTGTTTGTGCGTAACTTGAAGAAACGCCGAGGGTACTTTCACTGGACTGAAAGTTTTTAAACATTTATTCGGAACTTCTTGTTATATAGGACAAGAGTGGAATGCGAGAAACAATGAGGTGAATATATAATGAAATTAAGCGAAATTTAATTTTCTAAATTGCTTTCTAGCACCAGCATAATATTAACAAGACAGTTGCTTCACGATCAACGGTTGCTATCCGATATAATTTTTTTAAGAGAACAGATGCTTAACAGAATACATAACATAGAAAACGATAGACATAAAAAAGACAGCATTTATTATTCCTCATAATATATTAATATAATTTCATTTAATATTTGTGACATTTATCGCAAACGGTTAGCAAATCTACGGACCTCAAAGTCTCGTATCAAGATTATGTTCCACTGCAATTGAAACGTTAAATGTTTTTATTGATCGAAACTTATTGTTCGAATATTATTGTTATAAGTTTCTTATAAAACCTCTACGTACGTACAAAAAGGCAAATCTCTGTGTATAATGAAATTCACATCACGATATTAATGTGTTGCGTGATGTTGATGTGAATATATGTATTCATCTTCATAATCGTTATAAACCTTTGGTTTTTCTATGGAAATGTCTCTATCAAGTCCCTTTTTAAGATGTTTGATGCCCTTGCCTATCACGCTAGCTAAATAGGAATTTTAAGTTTTCACGTACCTTAAGGCCCGTTATAAACAATTCTAAGATATATCCAATTCCTTACATTATTTGCCTTTACTGTTATAGCTATATATTATTTATTAATTTATTTATTTATTTAAATGGCACACCAACAGCTTAAAGGCTTATCAATTAAAATTAAATTAATACAAAATAGTTAATGTTCTAACCTACTCGCCAATAGCGGGTGTGAATCAGCATTATTATATATACTATATGTGTGAATAAAATAAAAATAAAATAAAAAATAAAAAATAAAATAAAAATATTTTAAAAGCACACATAAGGCAATTCTATTTGTACGTAAGGGGTTGAATCTTAAACCCCCCTAGAGATAAATAGCTAGAGCTAAAAATAAGACCACTGGTTTATCACTAGTTTAGTATTATATTTAATGATACGAAAAAATTCAAGGATATCCGTAATTTATTAAAATACTGTAAATGTTAAGGAAGTGCTTAGGTAGCCGTCCACCTATTTCTAGATCTGAAGAACACAGCAGAAACAGTGGAAGTAGAAATCTGAATCTCAATTCGCTTATAGATTAGCAGCATTGTCTGCACTGAAATTATTTTGAACATTATCCAATGTTTTAAATTATTATGCTGTAATTGCAAATAGGATTGTAAATTATAAAATTTAAACGAAAACCATTCAATGGAAGCAAATGTTAACATACTACATCAAAACTATACTCATCAATTTCTTTTCTCCAACTTATCTTGTATACATGTGCATATGTATAAGTTTATCAGTTGCAGATGTTTTAGATAAAAATGTTTTCCTCTACAACAGATAAGTGACGTCACAGATGTGCAAATCTTTAAAGTAGCACATCTTATACTGTTTTAATAATGTAGTACAAAATACTTGATATAATTCTTCTTCTTCTTCGTGTCGATAGCCGAACGTAAATGATCAGCTATCGTGGTGAAAGGATTAGTCGCAATGTCCAGGCTGAGCCGGCCAGTGTATGTTCATACTAAATAAGACATAGTCGCCACTCGGGGAGGCTCCATTCATGCACCCCTTGATTTAATGATAATATAATACTGCCTCCACACGTACATTTGATCTTAAGCTGAACGTAAACTGTCCTAAGGTTACCATATACCTGAAAAACGACATGCACAAATTTTGAACACGTACTTATTTCGCTGCTTTTACGAAAATAGTGAACAAAATGCTGGTACATGACATGCAAATATTTGTTTTAAGCTAGAGTCGAAGCAACAACTATGTTTATTATGTTTAGTAGTAATAGTCAATAATCAATAGACAAATAGAACAGTTACATTATCAGTTTAAAATAAAATTTGCGTTTAAGAAAAGGTATTATTGCTCACCGGAAACATGTCTTAATAACTCAAACAAAACGCTTACATCACAAATATCGTTAACTAGTATCGTTGATATTACAATCTTGTGAATTAATGCAGTACCAATGAAATCATCTATGCAAATGGACAATAATAGCAAATTCGTGAGTCACGACTTAGCCCAATATCAGATTGGCCCTCGGTCGTTTGTAAACTCATTGGTAGACCACATTCCGAGTTCAAATATGCCGATAGCCGATACAAAATAAATAGTGATAAATGGGTTGAGTCTGTTTAAATTGTCCTCTAATCGACACTTGCTTGACATCCACGTTACATATTTATTATATTGTAAGTATATAAGCACATAATATCATAAATCATAAATATATAATTTCTTTTTTTTTATCTTCACGCCTGTAATCCCCGAAGAGGTAGGCATGGTATATCATTTCTGTTCAAACAAATTTGTCAGTAGAATATCATATGAGAAATAATGTAGCACCGTTGAAATCATATTAAACGTAAATTAACAGTCATTTCACAATTTCATTGAATTTCATGAATATTTCTGACATTCTATGACACAAATGGCACAAATAACCTAAATACATTAACGTGTCGTGAGTCACAAAGATCAAATCTTAGTATCCAAATAACAAACAAATACATGAAATTAATCTCTCAATATATATGCAAGGTTAATGTAACAGTGATAGTTATTTTTAGTGAAGACAAGAAAATGTAACCTCATATTTGTTTTATCGTATATATGTTCCATTTTGGGATTGTTAATCAGCATTGACCATTTAAATATTCCGCTGTAGAACACGTCTCCTCTCAAAAGACACAGGTAAATATCCCTGTAATAAATATAACTCGGACAACTCCTATCATGAGCATTCGCGACCATGAATTCTAAATTCAAATCAATTTAGAAATTTGCCATTTTTTTATAGTTGGATGGAATTTTTGTCAAATATGAATTCTATAAGTTACATACATAGATGATAATATAATTCTGTAACAATTATAAACGTGTATAATATTTTCCACCGTGAAACACCATTTACCATTATTGAACTTCATAAAAATGCTGTCGTGACTTTTTTTATTTTTTTTTATCTTCACGCCTGTAATCCCCGAAGAGGTAGGCAGAGGAATGCAGATCACTCCCACGTCTCACCGCAT
>DWEJ01001117.1:0-13890 GCA_018245835.1 Mysoria sejanus stolli
TCAGATAACATCTGTTAAAACTTGATGCAGAACTTAAGGGACTCTTAAAAGGCCATAAAAGGGTGGACACATATCTATACGATGATAAATAATTCAGTCAAAATTGTTACACGTTTCGATTTGTATTTTTATTTCCGAGCTGACAGGTTATTAAAATTTGACACAAAACGGTTAAGGAAAAAAATACTCGAGCCTAATATAATAATAACAATAATATTATGCTAATAGGGTAACGTAAGGAGATAGAAACATGGTTAAGAATTTTTCAAACTGGTCGTTTCGTACATTTGAATTTCAAATCGCCTGCAGTGAAGATTGCTAGTTTCGCTGACTCATGATAGGGGTCTTGTCTATGGTTGGAGAATTAGTTTTGATTTTTTTTATATTCGATGTAGTAAAGATTTAGTCAGAGACAAGTGGCTAGTGAGACAGAAACAGCAATAAATTACACAATACGTAAATGATTTTAACGCTATCTCAGACTATACTGACTGACTGACTATACTGTGCAAGTATTCGAGCATATTTTAAACCTTTATTTGTTCGTTTGTTCCTTTTTTTGAGTTTGATATCGATTTTATAAAAGATGACAAAAATATAGAATTATATTAAGAACACCATACCGAATTCTGTTATTGTCAATATCTGTTGAAACTAAACAAAAGTCTCAGTGAAAGGGTATAAAAATAAATGATAATTAACAGTTGCCTTATGATTCAATAACTTTCTAGATTGTCTATTCTTTGAAATTTACAATTACAATACAAAAACAAATACGTTTCAAATCAAAACAAGTGTCGCAGAAAAAAATCACTTACTTTGGTACTTAGATAGATTTAATTCGTCTACGTTGGCTCAAACCATACACTTTGCATATACATACATACATGCGAACAATTACAAGATTACGCTTCACATTCTTAAATATATATACCAACATACGTATTTTATTAGTTATCTATGTGCATTCGTGGACTTCTACTTAGGATTTCCATTAATATGATAAGAGATTTTTATATTTAGAAATTATCATCAGTACTTCCAGAAGCGTCACATAATATCAAAAACAAAGTAGTGAATCAGACTTACCTAACATCTTGCTCAAGTCAGCGTTGTGGAGATCGGGGTTCTCATCAGCCAATTTCTTGCGCTCCACCTTAGCCCAGACCATGAATGCGTTCATGGGTCTCCTTATCCTGGCTTCCTTTAACGCCTTGGCCTGCCCCATCTTCGTAGTGAAAGGCGCTCGGGCATACTGCTGCGTGGAATAATCTCTGGATGTGTCATACGGACTTCTATAATCGTACTGGGCTCTGTAGTCCAAGCCGTACGGCAGCGTGGACCAAACTACTAGCTCAGGGCTCGTTTGGTCTTGAGTGGAGTCGGTGCTGTTTTCTACTGCTCCCTGTACGTACTGCTCGTAACTGCGATGGTATGTGGGGGGTGATTCTGCGATCCCCGCCCCTCCAGAGTCCATCATGCTGAAACAAAACGATTTGATCATTTATTACATCCCGATCCTATCCTATCCTATTAATTAATTAATTAATTTAATTATTTTATTAATATATTAATATTAATAGTTCTAATAGTGTTCTGCATTCCTCTTCGGGGATTATAGGCGTGAAGATAAAAAAATATATATTAATATTTATTAATTAATCCTACTAATATTATAAATGCGAAAGTTTGTAAGTATGGATGGATGTTTGTTACTTTTCCACGTAAAAACTGCTGAATGGATTTTAATGAAACTTTATAACAATGTAGCTTATACATCAGAATAACATATAGGCTACAGTTTATAAAGATTTTCTGTGAACGCAAACAACTTTATGGTTATTGCCCGCGACATTGTCATACATCTTTCATCATTATTATTATTATCAACAGTATCAATCCTTTTATAATTGTAACTTTTTACACGAATTCTCTCTCATAATAAGGTAATAAGTATATAGTACATAAGTAAGGAAACGTCATAGAGGAGTATATATTTCTCTAGACATAATCTTATTCATATAACAAATTCCATCTAGCACACCTGCTACCGGAAACGGTTTATTGAATTATAGATTAACGCCTATTGAAATTTGTATTTAGAATATGCCCATATTCTCATTTTAAATTGAATCCCCACCCTTTGTTTTCATGGAGTCATAACGATAATTTACGAAACGGAAAGGACATTCGCATTAGCGGTCCGTGCAATCGTACGAGCTGTGGAAGGACGACGCCACTGCAGCGCTGCCTGATAATGATATGAGTGCCCGATACCGTGATTACGCAACTAACCCACATCGTCTACAATGAACGTCTTAAGTATCATCAGAGTCTAGACTTAGATACACACATGGGTGTATGTGTAACTAACTTGGTATTATGAACTCTATAGTTCTGGCATTTACAGTATATGAATGTAAATATGTAATAATAATAATTAGTTTTAGTGTTTCAATTCAGTATTCAAATATACTGGATCACATTTCGTAATACACCTGTCTCTCACGGTCCTATCTCTATACTTGTGAGTCACTTATTTGGACACTGTTCTTTCGTCGTGCTACAGTATTGGAAGATATATTTAATATGGTTAATGGTAATTGCGTCTAATTTAGTGTCGTATTATTTATGTATTTTTTATTCAATGAAAACCGATCAGTTTGATGCCTGTTTCTACGGCAAGAACCTTAAAAAATTATTAAAAATTTTGATTAAAATTCGAAAATTCGTTTAAACTTTTTTAACGGTCTTATTTTTAGTAATCAGGAGTAAGCAAAAATAAAAACTAAATTGAACGTCTTATATGCTAGAACAGTATCTATTATCTGTAGTAAAATAAATTCACTAATTATCTACAATTCTGTTTTAACAGAATTAATAAAATAAAATTAGACTACATAATAAATACGATATTATAAATTTTAATTCGTTCCATTGCGATCTGATATTAAAATAGTGACACACGAAGCGGTCATCGTATACAATTGGTACAACGCTAGCGAGGAGTCGAGTGTTAATCGCTTGATACGGACCTCCTATATTGGCTTAAGTTTTCTCGGACACCCTATCAAAACATAGTAAATTCCAGCAAGTGTGTTCCTTGAAGCGCATGTTTGTTGTATCACAGCCCAGTAACCACTGCCGTCGACTGTTGATACACGCTCACAATGCCGTGTTGTTCTTGCGACGTAAACTATGAGATATTTTTCTTCACCGCGCTAACTCGACTTGTTTTTGTTTAAATTTATTATACATATTTACCGATTATATGTAGCCGGTATTTGCATGAACACGCGATATTCATGTAATCTTAAAGCTATTTTTTTACGAGATGTATGTTCAGCATAAAATGAATAAGTTTATAACTTTTAAATCGTAATAAGTAATTTCATGCTGGTATTGCTGATACGGTAGCAGAGCTTTGTAGAACTTCAATTGTTCTTCAGATATGTTATAAGTCTCATATGATACAGTGTGTCTATTGCCATACGTCGGACACAAATCCATATTACGTTCTACTATAGAATTATTCAAATATTTGCCTACATGCGAGATCATTATAACGTTAGTTTATATGACAAATACTCGAAATGCCTACGAGGAAAAAGTTGATTCGCTGTCTTTTAATACGCTACGATTTTAGGTAATAACATTTTCATGTTCCTTTCCTGTTATTTCAACTCTAATTAGACGTCATCATCAGCCTATTTTTGAACTGTTAATTACAGCCTCCTCTCATTATTAAAAAGAGTAAGGCCATAGTTGCCATGCTGGCCTAACACTGGTTGCCAGATAGACCGTACATATTAACCTACTGCCTTTACTGGTCCGTTGGTACAACGGTTAGTGAACCTAACTGTCGCGCCGCGGGTCGTGGGTTCGATTCCCACCCAGAATAAATATTTGTGTGATGAGCACAAGTATTTATTCTGTCTGGGTGTAAAAAGAAAGAAAAAAATAATGAAAAAAAAATCTATTTAAGTATAGATGTATATGTATATATGTATGTAGTTTATCAGCCGTCTGGGTATCATACCACAAGCTCTCTTGACGCTCTTTGACTATCTTAGTTTGCGATCAGATGGCCGTGTGTATTGATGTCCTAAGATATTATTATTATTATTATTGAGTTATTCGTTTACTATTTATTACCACTATAATGCGTTTACTGGTTACTGAAGCAATTCGATGTGTAAAATCATAAAACGGAAATGAAAATGTGAAATGTGTTTAGATCACTACCTAAAAACTGTACTGAGTGCTATGTTGAAGAGCAGCACTCCACGTTTTGCAATAAATGAAGGAATAAATAAATTAATAAATGAGATGAATACACGGCAGATATTTTCGTTCAGCAACAGTGTCAGGAACTCCCCAGAATGTTTTGAATAGCTGATTCATTCTTTATCACTTGGTTTTACACAGTCACCGAAATAGCCGACCTGATATCATTGACTAATTTTTGATACTATATTTAAATTTATCCTGATTTATGGTTAAATCTGTTGCAGCTTTGAATAATGAGGAAGAAGTTTAATTACTTCTATATACTACTAGTGGATAATTCGTGTATTAGTTGATACCGAGCTAGTGCGTTCGATTCATGACTTGTATAAGTACCTACGATATTTGCGTGATTAACACGAATATTTGTTTTGTGTCTGTGTGCACTGTTATCGACTAGATACGTATTTAGAAAAACATAACGTATAATATTATGTATTTATCAACCGTCTGGTTGTCTTAGCGCTGACTACCGCCAACTTAGCGCACAGTCAGACGGATCTCCTGATTGGAACTTGTCACAAGCGCCAATGACTTCAGTACATCAATAGATCCCCAATAAAAGAAAAGAAAGAAAAATAACACGGCCTTACGAAATCGTATTTCGCGCTGTAGGTACCATATGATATTCTTTGAATAATAACCCAATAAATAATAACTCATTAATAATAATTATACTTCAATAAATATGGCAATAGGCTCACCACTTATTCCATAGTGAGACTTAAACGTAACTGGTGAAACGTGGGAGTGTTCTGCATTCCTTTATCTATCTATTCGGGGATTACAGGCGTGAAGTTGAGTTTTGTTTTTACTTTAAGAAATAAGTAACTCATAAAATATATGCAAAACAAATTACAAAAGTGCAGCGTACTTCAACAATTTCATCGTGCACGTCTCAATCTCATCAGTCGCTATTTGCGTAGTTCTACAGCCACAGTACCACATAGGCACTGCGGCACCGTAGCTACAGGGCGCAGTAGTGTGCAGCGAGTGCAATCTGCACTGCTGATACGTTATCTGATAAGCGATCACCGCGTTATCGCGGGCGCAACCGAGCGAGGCACTCCAGCTCGAATGCTTGGAGACGGATTGGATTCTGTTTGCTTTGTGTTGTGAAATATCGCGTATGTTTTTATTGTTAATACAACATCACGCCTGATATTCTCCGAAGGGATAAGCAGAGGAGTAAAGTAGACTCGAATGTTTCGTCACTTACGTTATACCGTTATACGAAACACTTTATACTCAGTTTATTCATTTATTTTGTGTAACATTTTATGTTGTATTTAGATGTTGTATTTTGTGTTATATTTTATGTTGTATTTAGATGTTGTATTTTGTGTTATATTTTATGTTGTATGTAATGTTGTATTTTGTGTTATATTTCATGTTTTATTTAGATTTTGTATTTTGTGTTATATTTTATGTTGTATTTTGTGTTATATTTTGTTGTATTTAAATGTTTTATTTTGTGTTATATTTTATGTTGTATTTAGACGAAACCTACACACTTTACGGTTATCTATATTGTTTTCTAAGGCGTTAGAATTCTGCCTGTAGCTTCTATTCGTCGAATCCTAAAAGGTGACCCATGTTCAACAGTAGAATGATAAAATGGTTGATAATAATGATAAAGTAGTGCGGTAATAATTACATTTATTAAGAGACACTTGAGTAGGACGCCTATACATATAACTAAATATAATATCATCTTCAACATCTTGTTTAAAAATCTTTAAATCAATAATTTATGCAACATATGATGATTTGAATTTCGAATTTATTCAAACATCAAATTAGACGAAACTAACCTTACCTACTCTTACAGATTGTACGTATTATTTGGAGATATGTAATTTTTTGCACATTTCTATTAAATATTCGAATATATTTCAGATTGACAAAAACACAAGTACCTCCTTTCCCTGTTTCGACCAAAAGACATGCAAAATAGTATGCTACAAATCAAAATAAAAAGTTTCTAGTTATCAAATACTCAGGACGCGAAAGAAATATTCGGACGGGTTTTTGACATGCGAAATAAATACTTAACGTGACTCTGGTACCCTTCAACATAGCTATCATTCAGTTTCTGCACAATTCCATACATCAATGAAAGTCGATATGACCATGATTCATATCTATCATCATACGATGCTTCCTCCACGTTTTTCGGAAGCCGCTTGTGAAGTTCGCATCATCAAAATCATTGTTAACAGAAGAATCGGTGCTAAACGAAGCAGCTTTGAATCTCCGACTGGTCTCCGAAACGCTGACGTAGTCCTGTCAACAATAGCCATTGTCTTGTTCGATATTTGAAAATAATCACCCTTCCTCAGTGAGGGAAATTTTCAAGATCGCCGCGTCAGGAAACTCTGATATCTCATTGGGTATATTGAGTAATTGGTTAAGATTAATTCAATTTCTCAATTGTTATCCACAAGTAAGTCATGTGGTTCTCACAAATAAACGTCTTTTTAAATTGGTCAATGGTGAGTCGATTGGTCAATTTGAGTTAAAGATATTCTGGCAATATAAAGAATATGTACATTACCTTTAGTCCATTATTTCAACATCATCATCCTACTGCAGGCCACTTTATTCCAATGGATTAGATAAAATAATATATATTAAACATTGTTAATTTTTGTTAATTGTTCAAATTAATACAACTGCATCATTAATCACAACTAGACAACAACCTTGAAAAATCTAAACAATGTTGCCATGTTTAAATACAGGATCATCAAAATGTACCATTCGACGCGAAATGCGCTTGATCTATTTGTCGCTGCTGTTTATATAAAAAAAATAATACAACGATAAATACTTAAACACATCCACAATGGTCTGATGAAATGTTTTCAATCTTCATAGATATTTGTTTGGATTCACTGGAATGTGAGTTTTCTAATGAGCAAAGCAACTGTGGTGACGTGGTCGTGTTTTTATTTACGTTACGTTACGTTAACGTGAGAATAACGAGAAAAACAATGGATATTCAATCGATTCATACCTATTTATGTTTCCTATTAATAATAGACGTGTTGAAATAGTTTTCATTAAATTTAACATTGGCTTATAATAACAATTCGGTGTTTTGACGTAGCTTTGGTAAACTTTTAATTTGTCTGTTGACTTCTATATCCAAATATTAAGAAACATAACAGCGAATCCGTGTGCTCAAAAAGATACGCAGAGGAGTGTACTATAATCGCATTTCGCCAGTTACGTTTAAGTCACACTATAGAATAGAAAGTGAGCCTATTACCCGGAGAAAATCCAGACCTCGACCGACTATTAGACATTTCAAATTAGAAAAATCCCATAGTACCGAAACATTAATCGAACCCAGGTCCCAACCCAGACTAGTAACCACTCGACTGATGAAGCCAATAATTCAAAATACAGAAGTCTTAGTATCAAGGTGACGGCATATCTACCCACACATGTACAATAACTTTTATAAATCATAGCAAATATTATCATCACAAACATTATTACATGCCATTGTACTAATATACTTATAATTATTAAAATATTAAATTTATAAGCCATTAGCAAATTTTTTCCAAAAGCGAATCATAACTATACTGTTTTAATCCAATAATTTAACGTGATGTTTAAAGAAGAACAATCATCGCAATAAATACACTTACTCACTTTACACATAAATAATGTTCCAGAAATATCGTGTCAAGATGAAAGAATCGGGTGAAATCGCGAAACAATGCAAACGGGTTCCCACCACGGTGGCGCCTCTGGCGGCGTTCGCGGAAACTGCGGTGTCAGATGCGGCGCCAACCGCTTTCCTTTAAATTTGGAATCACTAGCGCTTCAAGTTTCCAACTTGGTGGTCTGTCGTGACATAGGATCGCTCGTGTCATATTATGACGTAGGAACGATGTACCTACGATGCCACGTGAGACTAATTGTTTTTATAGATAACGAGGAGCATAGCGTGCTATGCTCACGGTAATTGACCGATACGGTACTTAGCCAATACTTGTAAATCACTATCTACAAACAACAACTAGTAATTTTTACTCCTTGATATTTGATAGAACGTACGATCCAAAGATGTACGAGGATATAACTACACCCAGAGGATCATTATATTTTTAATCGCTGTTAAGAGAAACTTCACTAAATCGTCTGATAATATTTGAATCTGAAACATCTATAAGACATCGTTCTTAACAGTTATATGGAAAAATCGAATTTTTTGAAAGATTTTTTGTGCTTTGCCAATATACTGTGTATTTATATTTACCGTTTCACGTAGACGTTTTTTTAAAAGTAACATCACGGCTGTAATCCCCGAAGAGGTAAGCAGAAAAATGTAGAACACTCCCACGTTTCACCAGTGACGTTTACTTCCCACTATTGAATAGGTCGTGAGCCTATCGCTATACACCGGGCACATATCCAAACTCCGAGCCACTACTAGAAAGTCTAAATTAGAAAAATTTTGTAGTGACTAACCCGAGACTTGAACCCAGGATCTCCCGAACGGCAGTCACACTTGCAATCAACAAGACCAAAGAGGCAGTCAACAACATTTTATCTAATCGTATTTGAGGTTCGTTGCAGATGTCTCTGAGCGTTAGCGCCAACTGGTAAAAGCTGCTTGCTCGTTTACTGCTCTCGGCTTTAAAACTCACCATTGATCGGCACATGCGGTAGAACTATCTAGAATAGGCCTGCCAACGTGGATCGCGCGGTGTCGATTACTAGCAATATAGCAGAAGTGATCGTTGTGTCAGCTTACGCTGTTTCCTGATATCGTTATATTCTCGTGACACGAGACCCGACACCCGGTGGGGCGGCATTTTTACAATTCCAAGTACCTACCACAACCTACCACATTGCTATTTCGATGCGAACGGTTGAGGCACGGCGCGCGTAAAATGATTCTGTTGTGTGGTAACCGTGTGTGACGCTCAATTTGTAGCAGTTTTCATAACGGAACGTGAATTTTGTCAAAAATGATTCAGATAAAGATTCATCAATCAGAAATGGGAGAAATTAGTAATTTCATAGATGTCAGACATATGCAATATTCTTTTCAGCAAAATTTTCTAAAAAAAATATTTTTAAATTACCATACTATGTAGATAAAAAAAATTTTTTTTCATTGCTCCCATGCATTTGTATTTATTTGCTACGGGATTGTTCTTAATTATATAAGCCTAGCCTAGAAAAAAATCACAGGTGATTCCAAATGTTCCCCAAAGGCTCACAAAACATAAGCCTCTGTTTTGCAGCACATACCTGAATATTGTGTACACACTCGTTGTACATCAGTATCGCGATAAAGGCTTCATTTGATAAACTTGAACTTGTCCTAAATTTGTTTTTAATTTTTTTGAGTAAAATATAACTGGAAATGTATTAAAGCATTTCAAACCCACAATATGTTCATTCTCAGATCTCTGATTTACTCGGTTAGCGTACAGGGTTACCATGTTTTAGGTGCATAACCGGACAATTTTGTATGAATATAATTCTTAAATAAATATATCTGATTATTCTTTTTATAATCAACCCTATTCAATCTTATTAAAAATTACATTTTATTGTAATTGACTATTTAATGATCCGTTACTGAATATCCTATACTGTCAAAAGTATGTGGGCTTACTTTAATAGGTTTAATGATAATTTTGCTCTGTTTATCTAATTTGCACCATCGAAATAGGTAGGCATTACATTAACATGCATATTTTTTAAGATATGCTAGACGTAACTATTTAATCATAGCAATGAAATAAAAACAAATGTTAGTAGAATTCTTGTTTTACTACAATCACTTGATAAAATATAATTTAGCCAATGATGAAGCTGGATGTAACGACCAAGTTTTGAGTGGCTGAAACACTATGGTTAATTTTTCAAAATTTTCAGGAATCTGCCTATCAATAAACCAGTTCATCTGTTCTCAAAATACACAGCGATCCATAGATAATCGCATCAAATCATAGAAAGATTTTGACCATAGACCAGTTGCTAGTGCTAAAAATTCAATGAAAATGATTGAAATAAATCATTCATTACATTTTTGACAGAAGTATAACATTGCCATGTTTAATTACTTACTTTCATATTTACTCAGTCACGTTTCCATGCAACTGACCCTATAAGTTACACATATAGTCTAACAAAACGTTACAATAGTACATTTTCTTTATTGATTTTCCGTTTCCTTTTGTCTTTACTGTATGAAGCTAACATCTGCTAAGTTTGTGTATGTATATATGTACATATATTTCATATTATATTAAATGTGTAATTTTGTTGCATACTATACGTATGGGTCAGTGTATCCGGTCGTTCGGCTCAAATCTGGCAACCCTGCGACTGGATACAATCAGTCCGCGGACCGGCGCGGCAGCTATATTGACAAATCGTTATTGAAACTTTGTGATATATCGAAGCGCGTCACGGTAGGCAACTGGCTTAGGGTACCAAGAGACTGGGCGGTTGTAACTCTCAATTGATAATTTAAAAACAACGTGTCACGTTTTGTATTGTGCACACTTCGATCGCGTTGTATGTGTCGTATGCTAAAGGATTTTAATATATTAAAAGAAAGAGCACAACAATTTGTTATATCCGTTACTATTTCACGTCTTATTGTCGAATGGACGTAGTACGATCTATTTTATATAAGAAAAAGTATGAAACTAGCTTAAAATACGAAAATAATGTATTTGGGCTGCCTACTTTTGAATTCAGTTTTCAAAGAAAAAAATAGTTTTAACGGGACATACATATGTCACATTAACAAGATGTCATTTTATTGAATAATGTACCTTAGTGTAACTTAAGTAGGATTTTCAGGATAGCTCGACTAGTTTTTGAATTGTACAAAAAAACTTTAAACAGTAAAAATCATTAAACAACAGTAAAGTTATTACAAATCAAATGTATTGTTCCAGACGCACCGTGTGTAATGAGCCTAAACCATGTATTAGACACACAGTAACATTACCGGCCGCGCCAGTTAATGAATGCCACGTTAGCCAAATGGATTACTCTTTACAGTTACACGGAATCAATAAGAGATGGAGGTGACATGAGAAAAAATCGTTATTTTATTTGAGTATCACTGGAAACATGTACAATAGTTAATTCGAGATATATGGATGAAAAACCAACTGAAACGTGAAAATTAAATTTCAAACGATAACCTTAATAAATAGTTACTTACCTCTTCAAAAGATTAGTTAAGTAGGTTTAAAATAAATATCAAATCAATCAATTTGCAATATTAAAACAGTTTTCTTTAATACTGAATGATATGTTGTTGTACATTTTTATATTTTTCATATATGTATAAATTAACTGCCGGTAAAGCTCACGATTTTTTTTATACAGCCTTACGGATCTATCCGACGCCCTTTATGGCTATTAACTCCAGCGGATCGAGGCGAATTCATGGCAGAGACCATCCCTTTAATTAATATATTACATAATATCCATTGTAATATTTCTTTAATGATGGATAACAGAATAAAATTTTGTCATGTTGTCTATGGTTTTACAGAAAAATACATATAATATTTATGTGCAAAATGTCACAAGCTGCGCCAAATTGTCTATGAATGAATAAATTAATCCAGTTTATTCATTTATAGACAATATATGTGAATAAATTAATCCAGTTTTAATAAGATATGAGCATAGAAAAGTGTAGTAATGACAGTTGATCTTAACACTACAGATATATCAGTAATGGCTCGCGTTCGGACACTGGACACAGCCAAGTAGACGGATGACTTGGCTTTTACTTGGGATTTACGAAATAATACATAATTGAACATTTCGTTACCAATTCGAAGTTGCATTAAAAATATAATAAAAGCAAAGGTGATTAATATATTTAGCGGCATATCTTTAAATTTTTGGTTTGAATAGGTTTTTTTCTGTCAGGAACTCTCGCGGTTTAAGATTTTCTAATCATTATCCAGAATCGGTTGATAGATACTGATATAAGGAATGAAATTAGGCTATTATAAATATGGACTGCCTCGATGGTCGTGATGGTTGCAAGTGCGACTACCGATCGGGAGGTCCCGAGTTCGATTCCCTGGTCAAATACTACAAAATTTTCTAATTTAGATTTTCTAGTAGTGGTTCGGAGTCTGGATATGTACCCGCTGTATGGCAATAAGCTCACCACCTATTCCATAGTGGGACGCAAATGTAACCGGTGAAACGTGGGAATGTTCTGCATTCCTCTGCTTACCTCTTCGGGGACTACGGCCGCGAATTTTTTTTTATAAATATGGAGTAAATAAACAATATTTAATGTTATTTAAATTATGTGCAGTGGTTTGGGAGTGTCTCACACTCCTTTGCCTATCACTTTGAAAATTACAGGCTTGAATATACGTCATTGATGTTGTTTCTGCTAGTTGAAGATATCATGGTTGGATAATTTATCTCACTACATACATAAAAGTCAATCTGCAACTAACATCACTGTTTGTCTGTCTGTTTGATTCTAATTTAGCTTATTTATTTAAACCACTATAAATCTTTACGCTAATATGTCTAATAAGAAGTATTTAACATATCACGTCTGTATTTCTTCGACGGGGTAGGCAGATGAGTTGAGTACTCATAGTACGAGCTATGTATTGTACTCATAGTACGAGCTATGTATGTAGTCACTGAACTGTCAGCGAACGAAGGTACAACTAAAATTTGTATTCAATACACTTATAAGCTTCTTTAAGTTTTTATAGCTTCGTGCAAAGGTTACATCGCGAGGTAATTATACATCATACGTTCACACACACATACGCTCACGCACACACACGCTCACACACACGCATACCCAACACTTTCAAATTTTGCCAAATAACAAACACTATTTCGTGATATTCTAATTAACCCTTCATAGTGATAAAAACGTGTGAAACCTTTCAAAATCTCCCATTGTCTAAGTAATTATTTGGAATTACAAAAAAAACACACACAAAACCAACCATATAAGTTAAATCATAAATCTTATCTTCAACAAGTCGGACGTCATAATTTTGTAAAAAAATGTTGAAATTTCTTTGCAAAAATATAATTAATAAGCTTATATAATACATAATGTGGAAACAAAAAGTTTTAATATGATGATCATATAGATATTTTTTGTCTTTCTCAAAACCAAGCACTCTCTGTTGGATGAATATTTTATAATAATATATTATTAGCTCTTAGCACGTAAAGAATATTTTTAATTCCTGTTAATGCTGTAATATATTTTTTGTTATTTTACTGAATAAGTACGC
This sequence comes from Mysoria sejanus stolli, assembly GCA_018245835.1. Classification (NCBI taxonomy): domain Eukaryota; kingdom Metazoa; phylum Arthropoda; class Insecta; order Lepidoptera; family Hesperiidae; genus Mysarbia; species Mysarbia sejanus. The sequence continues at coordinate 13,584 of DWEJ01001117.1, forward strand.
TTATGTTAATCTTTTGCCCCCTGTTCTATAGTAAACATAACTGGTGAAACCTGGGAATTTACTGCACTCTGCCTACCTCCTGAGGAATTACAGACATGATGTTAAGTTAAACATGCTACTGAATTTACATTAATACTGTTATCGATTTAGTGTTCAATAGTATAATGCCATCAAATGTTAATAAATATGCCTCTTAATTATATGTATATTTAATTAAAATATGAACATTTAAATTAATTGTTACTTGTGTTTAATTTTATAGCATTGGCTGTTTCGTATCGAATACGCTCGTCTAACCTTAACAGTT
>DWEJ01001118.1:0-13886 GCA_018245835.1 Mysoria sejanus stolli
TAAAGAAATAATATCCCTTGGGACTGTTAACATCAACTCGAACTCGACATGATCAAGTAGATATGAGCTATGACGTCACGTGTCCAATTTCAAATGAACACAAAATAGCGCGATGGTCTAGTGAGATCTATCGTGGAAAAGTTCTTCGGATTCATGCCGGGGCCCTTGATGTCTCTAAAGGGATTCACCTTGCAGATTCATGAAGAAGGCTGGAAGTTCCAAACTGTTTCTCATCTTCTTAGATTGCTTGTTCACCTAGTTTTTGTAATAACTAATACTTTTGTATCTTCGTTCGAGTCGTTAGTTCCAGTTTCTGAGCACATTGCCTGGGGATCTAAATCTAAAAATATCTTGTGGATCTAAATCTAAAAATATCTTGTGGAATTTTATTTAGGTGCCATTAATTGGCTACTGTTATTGTTTTATTTTGTTATTGTTTTGTATTTTCTGTACTGACCAATATAATTATAGTCTATTTTATTCATGAAAACCACGACAATAAGGAACAAACTACAAATATTAATAAATATCCAAGTGTACCTGTAATCTTATCGCGATTAAAATTATTACGTGTGCAATGTCTTCCGGAGTATTATTATATTCCTTTAGTACCTATATAATAAGAGTATCATTATATTCGTTGCAATAAAAGTTTAATTAGAGTTTTATAATTTTTGTACCTAATTGAAAGAACTTAATTTAAGGCCGTATCCAGTGTTGAAAAATTAAAATTATGCTACATATATAAAATTATTATTGATTTTGGCAAGTGATACAGATTTTAATTTTTAACTTCGTTATATTTGTTTTGTAGAAACAATATGTCTACTATATACCTAGGTTTTGTTTAAATTGTATGACAGGGTCACAGCTCTTTAGAGCCACCCGGCACCCGATCCACACCGCCTCGCCTTGAGCGGTGAGTATTCTTTATATGGATTTGTATGAGCATGCGCTCACTACATCAACTCCGTAGTATCACCGGATCATTTCCCTCGCGAGGTGTCCACCGGTGGATAGCGAGTGGTCCACTCGGTGATGGCTTGTTGTTAGCATGCTTGCCTCACGTGAACCGCACTATGACAGCGCGGGGTTTACGCGTGCGCACTTAAAGCCAAACGCTTGTAGACTGCTCGGAAATTCGTTGAGAATACGAGGTCCACTCGTTGACAACGCGAGGTCCACTCGTTGTCCACGCAAGGTGTACTGGTGACAACCCGGTGTCCACCCGAGGACCACCCGTTGACAACGAATGGATGCCGAGTGACGAGGCGGCGCGGGTCGGGTGCCGGGTGACTCTAATGAGCTGTGACCCTTAAGGACCAAAACTTAGTGGCACATCACATTTGTTATTAATGGAATGATTTATCTGTTCAGAAGTAAGGGAATTTTACTAAGATATCGCCTTATCTTAACCGTCATTTAAATATTATACATTACTATCGTTTTTGTAAAAATTTTATGTACTTTTATAATTAAAATATAAATTTCCTATGTCAAACGTAAGCCCAATTTTCTATTGCTAAAGGCAAGTGTGTGGTCTCCGCGTATAAGTTAGGCCGCGCCTGGCTTATATCAGTCAGCCTGCCTGAGGTTGAGTGAATCCAACCCATATTTCAGAGAACACGCCGCAATTTACATAATTAACTAACTTCCTAGAGACTTTGCATCAACCTTCGCTCGCCGAATTACGTCTAGTATTTTATTCCGTACATATTTTACTTTGCCGTAGTGTCGTTCGGACCATTATTTCAGTTCAGCTTGTAATAAGCATTTTATCTGAAAACGAAAATTTACGAGCTCGAAATGTCTGCACCTGCTTAACGGAGCCGCTTCTCAGTAACAAGATAGTCTTTAATGATTAAATGGCGAACTCAAATTATGTTCCAGTCGTCACCGAATCCCGAGAGCGGATCCCAAGATCCTAATTTACAATTCAGCAACGTCACTGCTAACTTAGCCTGCAACTTGGGAACAAACTACGAAACAAAATTCCGGAGTCGCGACAACGAATGAGCGAAGTTGCTTCTCATTCGCGATTTATGATCTCGTGAAAAATATATTTAAATACGCTTTGTGATATACGGCCGTGGGCGTGGCGTTTGGCAAAGTTTCAGAGATGTCCGACCGATGTTTCACTGGCAAGTTAGCTATCGGCTCCATCGTTACCTACTAACGAGAAGCGAGTTGTACAAGAAAGACGTATTGAACTTACCAATGTATATGTCCTACGGAATCGTTTCAGATTCAGCTCTCATTACAGTACCTCTCAAATCTTTTCTATATCTCTTTAAGAATGTAATAATCACCCATGTAATCTTCTACAAGTCGCCTAAACGTTTACGATGAAACAAGTTGGTAATGTTTGTCTTAGCATGGCAAAAAGTACTCTTTCCTGCTCCAGACACTTCTAATTTAACTCCTCGGCGCTTGCAGCGCCGACAGCGCAATTCAACTAAAGTCTGATCTTGAGCAAATACATACTATCTTTTTACGTGGTATTTGGTAGTTGCTGTGTTCTGTTAAATTTCGCTAAATATTTTACTGTTCTTACCTAAGTTTCCAATTTTATCCCGAGGGCAAAGAAAACAACGTTTTTAGTATATGCCTGTATCCAAATGGGAAATGTAAAAAAATGGGAAGCAACATTTTCGCAGACGACAGGGAACGGAACATTTTGTTCGTTTTTATTTTACGTACTTACCTGACGAACAGCTTGACAGATGTCCTGAACAGGGCTTAGTACAGAGCGAAAGGGGGTCCGAAGAACAAATTTTATAGCCGTTAATAATAAAAGGCTAATAAATAAAATACTTACTAAGATTGAACCCAGAGGATTGAATATAAATTGGTTTTTAGATTGATGGTTAAATGAAAAGGTGCGTATGAACATTAAAATAAATATCTTAATATACAGTGACGTACGTATATTAATTGCCGTTTAGGAAACTTCAAGAGAGATCACCGGTGTTATTATTAAAAATGTTTTTATCCCCTCGACTGGCGCAATTTGACGGCGTCCCTTGTCGCCTTAAAAATTTATTCCTAATCTGTGCAAGTCCCAAAGTGTGTGCCAAAAGGTGATGATTTAGTTACAGCAATAGACTTGTTTATATGTTTTTATCAGATTGTACTTTTATATGTTGTTTGGTTTTTAATTTTTAAGTTGCATAAGTACACTATGCCATCTTTTAAGTCAGGACTAGAGTATATTTTTGACAAATCTAACACTAATACACTATAGCTATTAGTTAACGACGTATAATTTATAGGAAATAAACAGTACGCTACTGCAGGCTTTAGAACAGTGGCCCAGTTATAGAAAACAAATTATACTTAGATTGTCTTAATTTGCACTGGTGTGCATGGAAGAAGTTATGAAAGGGGTATGTAATGTATATACATATTTAGAGATTTGCCAAATGTTACCTGATGGTTGCTAGGTGTTGCTGTTTGTTAATAACAATTCAATTAGGATTAGCTAAAACATCATTGCAAATAGATCTTCGTAAGTGTATCACGATCCTACAACTTATTTTAAACCCGTATAAAAATAGCTAGGGCTTCGTTGAGTAGAAGTAGAATTTCTTTTAAATACAATTCTTTTGAAGAGTCTTGTTTAAATAACGTGAACCAGACGATCCATTTCGGTACGCCTTCAAAGCAAGGTGTTTACGTTCACGCTGCCATTTACCGATTGTAGCATAGATATGTTAAAGTTGAAAATAAATTGAAAGTAAATACGTCTTATACGAGTACCTATAAAAATAACTCGTCTTCCTTTTAATTATCCAAATTTGTTGAATCCGTTAAAGCGGGCCGTGATGCGCGGTAAAAAGTAAGGACACTAAAATGTTTTATTTAAGATAAAAAGAGAAAATATAAAGTTGCTTTAACATTGTTCTTAATTGATTTCGCATAATTAATGCTCCTGTAAAAATTTCATCGGAATTTTTTTGCGATCCAAAGGAATGTAAAACTCAAGGAAAAGAATCTGTCCAATGTTGGTTTTGAAACTAATTGACTTTAACTTTTTTTGTATACATTTTAAATTTGTCACTAGCTATATCAAACGTTAATACGCATTTACACAAACATTTAACTGTATACCAAAACATAATTTCTCTGAATTGTGATAATCACTGATATTCCGGTCATGTTAATATTACAAAATGTAACTTAGACATTGATATAAAATTAAATGCAAGGCCTTGCTTTCTGCACGATTGCAACATAGGCACACACTTGCGGACACCGATTGGAACCCAGTTTTCAGTAGCAATTATAATAATTATTATTATTTATCAGGGGTATAATAATTATTATTTATCAGGTATCAGGAACAGTGACATAAGATAGCAATACGATAAATATATTAAATTTGTTTCGTTTGTAATAACTCTTGTTTTTCTGCTTTCATAAGTACAGCTATAACAAAGTAAAATATTAATAATATTAATTAATAAATATTAAAGTAAATTTTTAGTTATGAAATTTCCTCCAATGCTACTTGAATTGAAAACAAGGTCGTCCTTGTTTTTCGATTCCGAAACTGAAGGGCGTAATCAAATTAAAATTCGATTAAAAAGCTTTTTTTTAAGTCTCATATATCTTCTACAAAGCTCCCCTCGGGCGGTAATATGCTGCGAGTACTTTTTCACCCTTAACGGAGTTAAATTATTTTTGACACCGAAATCGTTATAGAAAGGGTCTCGCCCTACGTCCTCTAATTTGTTTTACGATCGATTTGCGCTAATCCCAATTAAGTGTCAGCGAAGATTAAAAATGAAAGCATTCATTATTGTCCAGAATACGGCTGCGTCAGTGGGATAAGTCTACTGATTTAGTTCCTGATATTATATTATTGTATATGGTAATCATCTATTTACTTGTACGCTACATTTTTTATCAGCGTAACAAGTGTAAGTTTTCTTTTCTTCTAAGAAATAAAATTCAATTTATCATTTTAAAACTATCTTGTGCTTAAATCGCGCATCCTGTCTTATTCTTCTTCATATAGAGTCGACAGCTGATCGTAAGTGATCAGCCATCGTGATGAAAGGATTAGTTGAAACGTCCAAAGTGCGCCGGGCAGTGTATCTTCATAGTTGATCAGACATAGTAGCCGCTCTGGGAGGCTCCTTTCATACACCCTGTTAAAACGTTGATTAAAAAGCACATCAATTATCATCAAACATCCAATATGGCTACTTGGGTGACACATAAAATTCCAATTCATGCATTATATGTATATATTGACGTAACGTAAATATACGTAAACATGTTTGTATTGATCTTCAATTTGTCTAATGGATGGATGCCCGCCATGTAAAATGTTACACGCTCAATGCGCGTAATGGCTACTTCATTTTATCGGCTTGTCCATCGTCTAATACTCGGAAAAGCGATTAATTGGATGCTCGATAATCGCTGACTCACTCAACAATTTTTTTTATTCGAGTGTAAACATCGTTGAAATGTATATATAGTTATTTATAACTATATATCCGGACGGATAATGTAAGTTTGCGGTTTAGAATACTTTTTCTGAACTCCAAATAGTGACCCTTTACTTACACCTACTTGTGGTTGGTTGCTCGAAAACATAAAGAATAACAAACATTTCGCGACAAGTTTGCAGTTTATTGCAGTCCACTGCTGGACATAGGCCTCCCCTGAGGGATTATACTTATAATCGCTACGCTGGGTATGCGAATTAGGGTTCGCAGAGCACAGTGTCTCGTATTGCCAACGCGTATATCTAATGCATTTGTATAATATATTACACCCTTTATTTTGTGTATTATTTATTAATAAATATCCCATTGTTTCGTTTTAGTGCTACATAGCAAGTCCGTTGCAGATTTCACCCGCAAAAAAGTATCCGGAATGGGCGTGCGGGGTCGAGAGAGCCCGTCAGGCTGATCTCGCGGCGGTCGCTGCGGTCGCCACCAGAGACGGGTTAAAACCGAATGTGGATGTAGCTTTGCGAAACAGTTTAGCTTGATAGATCGCCGACTTTAACAACGTCCTGTCCGAGAATGGAGAAGTTTCTATTGATTTTTTTTAGATTTCCATGTGCAACACTGGGCTGTTTCTATTTCATGCATTTTTAAATAATATCGGTTGGAAACACGAAAATTCTTTTCAATTTTTTTCTAAATTTTATTTTCTGGTGGTGGCTCGGTGTATGAATTTGTGACCGGTGTATGGCAATAGGCTCATTTCTATGCCGTAGTGGGCCGTAAATGTAACTGTTGAAACGTGTAGAACACTCACCGGAGTGTACTACACGCCTACCTCTTTGTGCATTACAAGCGTGATGGTACATAGATGTTTCATAGATCATAGTGATGATGTGATTATACATGTAAATTTGCTAATACATTTATATCATATGTATGTATCCTACGGTCTTGAGATGATAAACATATTACGTTTATGTAGGTAGGTAGATTAGGCTCCATGAAATTGAAAATACCTCGGAATTATGTGCATTTTTGTCTCATGTAATGTTTATTAACATCACGTATATTTAATAATAGATTTTATCATTCCGCATCGTTCAATATTATTTCAGGCAGCGCTATAAAAGAAATAAAGAAATTGAGATAATTGTGACTGTTTATAGCTGGTTTAAAATTTAATCACGAGTGAAAACATTTTATTTATCTGAAAAATAAAACAGAAATATACTTATTATTTATAACAATTTTGTGTTCTGCATCAAACCAATAGACGCTGAGAAATGAAGGTATAGATTGCTTTGCACATTTATCATTATGCTATATGTCCCAAATCCTCCATTTAAATGAACCCTTTTCGGACTCGATTTTTTTAACCATTCTGTCAGTTTCACATATGAAGTGGATGGTTCACGGATTCACCCTCGCCGACCTCTGTGAGCAGTGTCGGCCACACTAAGTTTTTCTGCTTAAAACATTCCCAGAGACAATGGAAGGCGGGCCTCGGTTCAAGGGTCGTAAATCATTGGTTGATTAATGAACCGGAAGAGCGCGTTAATAGTATCATGTGGTCGGTGGGGCCCTAATTTGGTCACCATATCGCTCGGTCCCAATTAATGTATGTACCTAATTATATACTAAAATATGAAATATTATGTGAGCTATATCCTATGACGATACGTAACATATGGATAACCTAATACATAGTTTTAATGTATAATAATTCTTGTAAGCATTAGATGATCATTTAGAAATATTCTTAACAAGGACTAATCACGAAGAGGATTCATGTAATAATAACTACTAACTGACGATTTGTAACAAGTTCGATTAAAATTATAGGTGATAGAGATGGATATCAGGAATGAGATTAAATGTCGATGTTAAGTGTGAAAGGTGAAAAATTTTAATTTCATCATTGTTCATAGTTTTTTCTTTGGGGTCAGTTTCCAGTGAAAATGGGTCCGACTGAAGTGCTATAGTCATTTGAAATCTTGATTGCATTTTTCGGGTCGGATTACATTTTTGTTTCATTAATTACTTTTATAAAATCTGTTGTCGTAGGTATATATCTGTGCATATTCAATGTAGAACAAACAGTAAATCAATATGAAAACGTAATAATTCTCAACTATTCTCGAAGAAATGTTGACAAAACTAATATTTATTTTGATGTACATGAAACAAATATGGATGATATTATATTTGTTTGGGAAATTTATTAAGTTGATTATTATATGCGATACGTGGGCTAGCTTTGTATCTGTCTATAACGACATACATATACATTTATTAAATTTAAAAAAATACCACGTGTATCATCAAAAGTTGATCAAAATTCTTAGGTTTTATTAAACAAGAAGTATGTTCTTGAATTTGTTGTATTATAATATTGACTGCTTTCAGTAACATCCAAATTATACGATAAAATTATATGAATGTGTTTGGTCAGCACAATATTATTGTTCTTCTCAACAACTTCGCCGGAGATCCGTGGACGCGCGTGTGTTTTATCCTTCTGTCACACGCCCCTCCTCCACATGGCTTCCCGGGACAAAGGAGTTAAAGTTACAACAGCGATATATCGTCTAAGTTCGGGACCTTCCTCAACTTATCAGGATGTCTCTTTAATCAGATTTTCCAAAATTCTCTCTCAGTTACCGATTGTTTCTACTTTACTGCTATAGACACAGTCTTTAGATTTGTCTTTGAACGTAAAATGGATATATTGGAATATTTTTATTATGTTTATCTAACATCACACCTATTATCCTCGAGCAGATAGACAGATGAGTTTACTATCCTCCCCCTTTTATCATACGTATATAAATATTTTAAACTCACACGAATACCTGGAACTGTACCTTAGATTGTGTTAACAAAGTAATTGTCAGGGTAGATATTTCTAGAAGTTATATTTTTGTCATGTATATAGGTGTCATGTATATATGTTGCGACTGTCTTTGTTATGGTATTCAGTTTATTAACACTCCATTGAGTATTCTGTGTACAATACCGTAACTAACAGAATTACACTTGGACAATAATGTTGATAATGTCATTCGGCGACTTAGAAGTGATTGTAATACTAAATAGAAGCAGTCTCGTGATCTGAACTTAATATTCTGTCTTGTTTATGGTCAATAAATACATCTGTTATATGTATGTGTATTTTGCGACTATATCAATTCATATATTTGCGCACTAACAAATTTCTATATCATCGTCACGTAGGTACCTATATGAAGTTGCATATGTTATCCTCGTTGTATAGGTCGTAGGTTTTAATTCAGTAAATAAACAATAAACGTAAACTTCGCACTTTTGCGTCCAATCTGATGGGTTTCCTAGTTTCAGGTTGATTATAGATACGTATTTTATTTCGAATCTACGCAAGGTCAAATCTTGTACCTGGTTATACTATAATTTGATATTTATTACTTAATGTATACAATTGTCATACATTTTTATTATAAAATAATATTTTTTGCTATACCGTTTCATATATTTGAAAAATTTTATTTGAGTCAGTCGCATAGTATTATTTAAATCCTGACAATCCTGACAATCCTGTTCAACCCCATTTCTACTTCAAAACGCTATTTTAAAAAGCCGCTTTTGAGTACTGCAATTCCAGTATTGCATTTGAGAGTAACAAAACTATGACAGTGAAATCTATTGCAGCGAAGTTGCGGTGATAAACAAGACGGTGGACGGATATTGCGAATATCCCAAACAGGGAGCCCATCGTGTTGGGCGTAAATTATAGACATGTGCCGCTTATCTTTGTATTTATTTTAGAGTGTTAACGATTTTGGTTTTTAGTTTTTTTGTCTACAAAAACACATTATATATGGATTGCGTCAAGTTTACTTATTTAAGTCCTATAAATCCTAGTCTTAATCCTAATCCTAATCCTAATCCTAGTCCGAGTCCTAGTCCTAGTCCTATAAGTCCCATAAATCCTAGTCCTATCCTATAAATAACCTAAAAACATTTTCCACTTTCTCGGCAATTTCTTGGCAATATATTTAATTGCACCTTGAATGATTGTGTGTCATGGAGTACGATCGTCCATAATTTTCGTTCAATGCAGTGTGTCGAGGATTTCTGCTCAGGATGGCCGACCATGCGAATGACGGTATGTTACTTGTACAGAAATTCGTGTCCAAGCGGAGAAAAGATTTATATTCCCTAACTTCATATCGGAAACTAAGTTTTGTAAGAAGCGACTAAATGGAGCGCTGGCTAACCACGGCATCGCGTGGTCTGACTAAGCTGGGTATGTGGCCTGGTCGCCCATGAGCAGCAGCATGGGCGAAGCGAGAAGCCGTGCTTTATTCCAACTCGCATGCCCAACGGGGATACAAATTGGGCTTATGTAGAGATTTAATATGGAATAATTAGACCATCGACTTAAAATGAACTGATGATGATGATAAGTGCATGAATGAATCCACTCATATTCGGCTAGTGAGGTTGAAAGTATATGTGTTTGTTTTGTGCGATTAAATAATTCTTATTTCTTCAGTCAGTTTTTTGTATCGCGTTATTTATTACAAGGAAAGCGTGGCGCTGTAATTGATCAGTAAATATCAAGATGGCTTCACCGCTATAACTTTCACCATACCAAAGCTGAAAGGACAGTAGGTTGTAGTTAGCAAGTTCTTTTAACTATAGAGCGCAGGGTCACTGAAACAATAAACAGTGGTGATTCGCGGACATTCCCAATTTCCGATATCGAACGCCGTCGAGCTGACTATAAATCCATTATGGACGCGAGCGGCACAAGTCAAATGTGGACGTTGGCATCGCCGCTTGCCGCAATATGGTACAAATTGTTTGCGTGAACTCTCATACCACTTATTGCTATTGAGAAATCGTATAGTTTTAGTCTAGCTTTTTTCATTCTTGTATTCAGTACAGTATTTGTAATGTTTCAGGAATAAGAACGCAATTAAGAATCTTTTCTCTAGTAATGGTAAGACCTTGTCAGCTATATAATAAGGTTGTCGATGTGATAAGATTGTTCTCGTGTCGTGTAATCTTTTAAAAGTATGAATTACGTAATATCAAAACGTATCAAAAAAGAGTGTTTTATGAAGTGCTGTTTACAGAGAAAGTTGCTTGTGCATGTGTAAGCTACAAACACATCAACATAATTGAAAAAAAAAAACTTTTTGAACAATTCGTTTTAATATTAAAATCCAAAATCGAAGTGAAAGCAAACACTTCTTTTATATCCAAAATAAACTGTACACGCGACGATGTTATCTTCTAAGTAACTTTGTATCGATATACTGTAACCAGAGCCGCTGGCGGCGTCCATGCTAGCGTGCATTTCATAAATTGCAGTCTACTTTATGCATCCCGTTAAAAATGTAGGTGTACGTTAGCAGCGCTTACAATATTTCGTCTAAAATCTTTTATTCTAAAAAATTATTCTACGGCGAGGCCCGTGTGTTTCATTGTAACCGATGAACAAAGATGTGAAAAAAATATTATCTCCCTGTAATATTTACATTATATTTTGTCCCTCAAAGCATGGAAATTTGAAATAAAAATACAGGAGCATCTAGCAGATAAGCAACGGCAAATCATTCCCATTAGCACTATTTGTAAGTCAGTATGAAACTGGCGCCTTACTGTTGTGTTAGGTTGTCGAGTTTTTTCGAGCGATAACTACCCAAAACGTGACAGCTATTACTATCAGGACGTTACCAAACGATGTTAATTTAACCGCACGATGTACAGCTTGAACAACACGTGCGGTCGACGAGTCTTCGCATTCTATAATGATAATAAATTCCGCGTTTCTGTCTGTAATTTATGTGACGACGAAACTCCCTGGAGCTCACAACCCGATGACATTAAATACTTAGGTACACGTATCCCTACTCACGGCGAACGTACAAAGGATTAAAATGACACATGTCCTGTGTCATTTGTAAGGTAACTTAACGTACTGTTCTTTTTGTGACTGTACGTTCTGTAACACGTTGAACTTTCTCGCTAAATGTTTATAGAATAGAACAACTTACCTAAGTACTTTCCGGTGATGATGTTATTCCTTGATGATACGCATGGGAAGAAAATTGCAAGTTTTGCTTCGAAAGTAAGCTCGTGTAATTGAGTTCAGGTGAGAGTATTTATCGCCACGAGGAAGGTTGCACAATTGCGTTGCTAAATAGTTCTATAAATGTTTCGAAGGATTTGCCGAGATGCATCTTCCAAAGTGAAAACGTTGTTTTGGTTCGATGTTAAAAGACCTGTTTGGCTTATTTACAGGTATTTGTACATATGTATAATGTAATTTAATTTTGATTGTTATATAACTATTTCGAATCTATTCTATTACTTGTATTTAGTATATGTAGCTACGTTTAGTATATGTAATTTATTGCTTCGCTCCTGTAGGTTTTGAGATGTTATGTATAACCGAGATTTAATTTTTATTATAATTCTAAAACTTTTTTCACAATATCCAAGATAAGTTTCACAATTTGCAAAATAAGCTCACGAGCTCAAAGTGTTCCACGAACCAATTCAAACATCCAAGCAGTATAACTTGACTTTCGTGAAGCGAACTTTACACAAATATCTTTTCACTTTTCGTCCTACAAGTCCTTAAAAGAAAAATTAAATCGTATGTTTTCCTCTCTATCCCCTGTTAATATTTGTTTTTAAGCGCTTTCAAAGACGACAAGTGCAAGTTTCTTTTTCATCCTATTAACGAACGTTCCACGTATATTTAAATGTTTCTTTTTATTTAATTATGTCGAGATATTTTAATTGATCATTCGGTTTTCTCCGATAAGTGTAACGTGGGCCACCACTGTCATCCTGGAAACATATAAAAGTTAATGGTTTCCTGAGAACTGACATAATGACAAAATTACCTTACTATTTATGTGAAAAGTGCATTTGATTTTGTTTCATTACTTCCTTGAGACAAATACTTGATGTATTTCAACAAATTTACACAATCACATAGAGCAATGATCTGCGTAGTTATTTTAAATGCTAAATTCTATATTCAAGCATCCAAATTACTTATATTTGGTAATATTACTCCGTGACTAATAATGTTTTTAATGCCAAATAATCGAGATATGTTAAAATCGCACCAACTGCACATTAACTTACTATATAACGTAAAATAATATCACGTCTGTAATTCTCTCTTGTTTCAAATTTACATTATACCGATGGAATAGGGGGTGAGCCTATTGCCATACACCTGGCATAATTCCAGACACCGAGCTACCCTATAATGTAGTGGTCAATATTGCGTTAAACCTCATATTTGATATTTAGCACAACATACTATACTATACTCATTGAGCTACTCTAGCGGTGAATAAGTGCTTTTGTCAGTGAGTGGGTAGTCAAAAGCGACGCGGACGTGTCGTGACGTCATAACTTTGGCGTCAAATAGCGGAAGCATGCCTAATTGACGTAATTGACGTTGAGTAGATCATACCCTCGTGTGGGTATCTAACATGTGTCGGTTAACAAATAGTTTGTTGCGAATACGTGTCAAAATTGATTGAAACTCTCGGATTGACACATCGTTAAATATTTCGGATCCCGGCTCGAATATCCCGACGGCTAGATATTGTACAGAACAATTTTGATATCTATTCTAGGAATACTCCTTTGATGTACAATGTATGAACTGTAGTATAATCTGCATTGAAAACACTGTTTGAATAGGCAATATATGACAGGAACGGAGTTGTTGTATATTATTTTCAGTGCATATTTGTTGAAGTTCTTTTAAAATGGACCCTTTTTTTATAAAGACGTATGCGAGAGCGCACTTCGCTTCCTCGTTTTGTAAAGCTCGTGTAACCAGCTCGGTTCTGTCTACATGTTCTTATGTAGAAACATATTTACATTCTGTTGGATATTTAAACCAAGGAAGCCGTATAAAGACTAAGGTGTTATAATATAATAAAAACACCCAGTTTCACTACGCGACGGTCTTAAGGCTTAATCTCGTTAGTACGTCCCTCGGTTGTTTTATGTTACCAAGAAGAAAAGGTGTATAGTAAAAGTGCAACGTTAGTAAAACAGAATTCTTTCCGTGTGAATATTTACATTTTTTGCAGTTACTTTTATTACACGTTCAAATTATTGACTTTTGATGTAGAGGTTGTTTTCTCGCATTAATATGCATTTATTTTGATGAAAGATTTATATTATTTGTGTATTTTGTTATGTGATTACGTAACTTACTTACTCATTTATGAGTACAGTTTTAATATGCGTTGAAAACCCTCAAAATTAGTGATATATTTCACTAATCGACGTCGGAGATTAAGATTTGAGACAAGGTTAAATTCAAGACTTATGACGTTATATCCACGATATTGTGTATTCAATGTATATTATAGGTATTATTGCATATTTGAATTC
>DWEJ01001119.1:0-13882 GCA_018245835.1 Mysoria sejanus stolli
CTATGGCCTTAACCCTCTCTTTCTGAGAGGAGACCCATGTTCCAACAGTGGAACGACAGAAGGGTCGATATGGATGTCTGAATTAGATGTCGATGCGACTTCTCTATTTAACGTAATTTTATCCTTGTTTTATTATTAATTGATAACTAATATAACATGAAATATAAAAAATATGAATTTATAGGTTTTATTATAATTAAAAGGATACAGCTCATTGAAGGCTTTTTAGATTTTCAACTTGGGTAATAGGTCGGGCTCAATTTTATTTACATGCATATAATTTTATTTAAATAATATAAATTTAAATAAAACAAATTTGAATTTTGAATCTTATTTGCTATAACGAATTTGTTTCAGTTTACATTGTATATGATATTTGATAGTATACAGAAAGCATGACAATTTCTAGAAATTTTATATTTGTATAATTTGAAGTCAATAAAATGCTAAAGGCAAAGATTTACGATAATTCCTGCGGATCTTCAAAAGTGAACGACATTTTTTTCAATTTTTATGTTCTGCTCACCCGCATATTGAGTTGGACAACAATAAAATATGGAGCGAGCTTCGCAGGGAAATTAATGATATAACCTGCCCTCTACTGCCCTTTATTCCGAGGAACTCTACATTTGTAATTCTTTGAAATCTATATCAATGCTTATTTTTTATTTCTAAGATTTAGGCAACACAACTGTGCAGCATACTTATGGTTTTATGACGTTGTTTTTTTCAGATAAAAAATTTTATGCCAATAATAGCACATTATTTTTATTTTAAACTTAATTTTTTAAAACAACTGTTTCTTCAGATAAACATTGAAGTACCTACTATTTTGAAAAAAGTATTGTTATGTGACTATGAATAAAAAATAATTAATGTTACAATGGTTTTAAATTGTACACCAATTTAAATTTTTTATTAATGTAATAAGTCAATAAAAACCGGACTAAAACAATAACTTTACATTTAATATTGTCTCGTATACTTTTACAACTACCGCAAGTTTTATTTTTATAAATGCACATATTGAATTATGTAGGGCTTTTCCAGTAGAGATGAGAAAGCTCTTAAACGCAACCAGTACCGCCATCTATCCCATAATGCATGAACTACTTGGACAGTTGAGTGACGCTCACGCCGTGAGACATTACCGAACTATTAGTATGAATGACTTCAACGCGCTTACGTGCAGTGTTTGTAATCATCCGGTGACAGTAGGAAAAAGTAAAAAAGTTAGGTAGAATAACATTGTTCATTTAGTGGAAAAGCGTAATCGGCGATATTTTAAATATCTATATGTATATATAACGATTAAATAATTGTTTATAAAGTATTTCTAGTACGTAGTATTGAATAGAAAATACATGTGGTGGGTATACGCTATACGTAATGATATCAATTAAAGTTAAACCAGTAAATATAAGGAAGAATACCTAGAATATGTAGGAGGGACCATTAACAATTTTAATGTACCTAATTCAATTTTTTATGTGAAAAGCTTAGCTGTAAATACATTGTGGCACTAGTGGTCTACAGCTTTAGACAAAATATATTTAACGCTTTAATTTATACGAATTTCTTTATTTCTCTTTATAGTGAAACAACTTTTTTATTACTTCGTGTTATCAATTTCAGAATCGGTACCTTTATGACATTAAAAGGTGTTATTAAAAGAAACTTCGGTCATCATTTCGATACTAATTTTATTGCATATCATAAATAATGCGACAGCATAAAAATGATACTATTGATATTCACCAAATAAATGTGTTTTTTATAGATATACAATATGATCCTGAGCTTTTTTCTTTACATTAAAAGAGATTCATTAAAGTGAATATGCATATTATTGATATAATGAAATAAACATTAACAATTCATAAACGTATTGTAATGTTTATGCACAGGTTATAATTTTTTTCATTAAATATTTCACGTTTTATATTATTCTAATTTTATGCCGTTAGTTTTTATTAAAATTTAGGTATTCATGTAGTGGTTACACTGCCACTGAGTTTACCTAAAATAGAATTGGATATCTCAGCTACGTGGAGACTTATATAAAGGTACATACTGTTAAATATAGCATTAGGCATCAAAATTATTAATTTTCATATTATTCACAGTAAGGTTTTTGATACTTATATAATAAGACATGTTAAGGAACCTTTGTAATGTAAATTGCCCAAATTGTCTTTTTAAATAGCCTAAGGAAATGTGACTCAAGTTAAGAACAGTTTATCGTATATGTGTGTTTAGCATTGAAGCCGTTTTTTACTGCGATAATTATAGCATAAAAGGTTAGGTAGTTGATATTTCCATATAAAGAAATAGATAGTCTCATAATTTAATAGCGATATATTCCAAGAGGATTCCAATAGGTCACTGACAAAAAGGACCAAAATGGATTCTTTTTTCTACAGAAATTGGAAAACATTGATGGTGCATATTTTATCGCTTTAATATTAAATATAGGTATAATAAAAACAATGATCCACATTCTGTTCATATGACCAAGGACGGTAACACATATTTTATGTATATTAAAAAGTAGCAATAAATAAGAATTCTGAAGTTTGCCCAATTCACTTCCTCGTTAGTCGTTGCTCGGGTTAATCGTCCTGGTTAAGACGTCCTGGATTCAAATCGCGTGTCAGGTACTATTCCAATTTGCTAACTTAGATTACGTCGAAGAGGTTCGGAGTCTGGATATGTGTCCAGTGTATGGTAATAGGCTGACTGCCTATTACATACTAGGAAGTAAACGTAACTGGTTAAACGCGGGAGTTTAAAACATTACTCTCTCTGCTTCTTCGAGGATTACAGGTTACAGATTGCAGATTCGTATTGAATAATTAATTTTTTTTCTAGTAAAATATAAATAACTATACACGTAACGAATTTATTAGAATACGTAATGAGAAATTACGTAATTGTATGTAATGAGTAAGTAATGACGAATCGCCGGCTCTCCACACATAGTATCAATATAACAAATACTGAACGTTGATACGCATATAAATGAATGATTTTTTATTATATTTAAACATTCACCTCACAATTACGGTGGGTAATTAAGAAACATCCATTCATATGTATGTACGTCCAATCGATTACCGGTCAGGTTACGTACGGGCGATGTGCTCTTTATAGTGATGCTAAAACACAAGAAAATAATATATCGATAAACGATTGAATTGTGTGCGGGTTTCAATCACGTATGTTTTTTATTTCCTCTCGTCGCCGCGATCCCACTATGTTCGGTGGTAGTTCATGAAACAAGTCTCGGATAGGTTTAGAACTATTCTGATTATGCAAAGACGTCATGTTTGTTATTTCACTAAATGATACCGAAACATATCTTAGCTTAAATATACATTTATTTACTATATGTATTTGAGGAAGGGCTCTGTAGTGTCTTCAGCAAGTCCCTGTAGCATTTACTACGTCATCTTAATTCACTACGATTTATGCATGTATATGAATATGCAGCTAAATATTTAGTGAAATATATATATTTCCACTTTTTTTACGCCGTTCTATTTTATTTTAGCGAATGAACCACATAGTTCTAATATCATTTTGTTTGTTTGCATCGACGTGTTTGCATTTACATTTAAAAAGATATTCGATGTCCTATTAATTTATCCATATATTAAAAATAAAAAAATAATAAAGTGAGTAGTTACTGCTATTATGAAATCGCTGCATGGGTTGACCCTACAATCTATCAAATATAATCAGAATATTTTGCTCTAGTATATGAAGCCACTATTTAACCGTATAATGTTATATCGATATACATGATTTAGGCATGTAAAAATCTCATCTATATATTTGATATTTCTACGATGGTCTAGCAATCCATCGTCGAGCTAAATACACGCCTATCGATATTCACATTGTCACAACCCTTTAATACATCGTATCGTTAATTAGCTGGTGAAAGTTACCGACCGAGTGACCACAATCTCGCTCCAGTGTTTCGGCGGTGCCGATTTTAGACAGATTCTACTTTCGTTTTTGAATACTCTTACTTACCGCTCACTGTTGATCGAAACTCTGATTTATTTCGATCGGTG
Source organism: Mysoria sejanus stolli (assembly GCA_018245835.1). NCBI lineage: Eukaryota > Metazoa > Arthropoda > Insecta > Lepidoptera > Hesperiidae > Mysarbia > Mysarbia sejanus. Next base: position 4,083 of record DWEJ01001119.1, read on the forward strand.
CACGGGGAGCGCCCATTTGCATAACGATTCTACCGCGTTGTGATTTAAAGGCAATTTGTACTGTTATAAGCTTTCGTATCAGATACCTATCGTTCACCATGTTGCGATACTGTCTATCAATAATCTATTCATATTTTTATTTTACGTATTTATTTATTCTATTTTATACGCCAATAAACAGGTGTGACTTACTGTGAACGTAATCGACAGACAGTCGGTGCTTATGGAATTAATGATTCTTACAATTGAAGTCTAAAAGAACTTAAGTATTATATTATTGTACTTTGAATTGAACTGTAATTAGGCAATAGATTCACCACCTATTCCATAGTCGGACGTAAACGTAATTGGTGAAATGTGAGTTTACGTGCGTACATTGCGATATTTATCTAAAGCTAGATATAACATAGATATGAGTTTTCAGTAAAATCGTTGAAAGCTTTTATCGTGTAGCTTGTAGAGCTCGTACGACGTTGATAGCACGAGTTAATACGATTTATGGTCCAATTTTAGGTTTAAATGATTTCAAATTTATTAGAGGGCCAGCGCCAAAATAGAAACATGTCGATGGAGGACTTCCAAATATCTGCGATGTACTGAAATACTGGAATCAAACACATTAAATAAGGCTACAAAAATACAATAAAAATTTAATATTCTGGATCTCTTTGCATTGTAAGGTATATTTAATAGTATTGTATATATTCTTGAAAAACTTATTATTATGCTTTACAATTATTTAAAAGTTTACACGTGTAATTTAGCTGAAACACGAGAAAATCCATGAAATGTTCAAAACGATTGTTTAACTTCAGAGGGGATAAAAGAGTTATTTTAAATACGCATAAAATGACATTAGTACCGAAGAAATAACTACAGCGTTGATGTTAAATTGCAAACTATAAACATTAAATAATGTCCAGGACGTAATATTACGTATGTCCGATACGACGTGACGTCAAACGTAATGCGTATTTGCATACTGTCCTCGCCGCTCTTCGTGCATCCTGCCATTAACTTGCGTCATTTTAATTAGTGTAGTTGGTTCACCAAGCAATGTGAAGTACTTCAGATGTAATGTCATGTAAGATGAAGATCTGTAGTCTTTTTAAGAATTTAACACTATTATATGATCTGCGGTAAAAAGCGTCATATGTTTATCAGGCGTAACAGCACGTGACACATTTAAAGAACTTCAGTATATTAAACTGTTTTTAGGTCTCTATATAGCCCGCAGTAAAGCGTCTCTACATGTTTGTTAATGGCAGCTATCAAATAGTACCTTTTGCTGTCTATATTGTATATACCTTTTGCTGTCTATATATATTTCTATAATGTGCTAAAGTTAACAAATTTCACTTGCCAGTTCTCTACATCTCACAGTCCCGTTATGAATATTTACATTATTTCCAATTCATAAAACTATCATATCAATTAAACGCAAAACATCAAAGCTCAGCGCCACGTGCTTTAATCGCCGGAGGTGACCTGCGAATGTGTGCCAACAGGTCTGTCTATGTAGGTTTACGATGCGGTTTCCCAGCCGCGGGTGCCAGCATTGTCTGCGGTAATTAGCCTCTGTTAGTTCCTAGGATTCCATGTGAATCGCATTTTAATATGGGAAACGGGATGATACATTTTGTGACAACAGCACGGCACTCATGCTTTGACATTGAGATAAATGTCGCGCGAATTGAGTTAATAGCGCTTGAGATTCGTATTTGGTTATCAAAATGCTCTATATATTTATATATAGAGCAGTAGTTAGTATGTATTCATATTGACGTAAGTAAACTGATGCTAACAGCTTAGGTATAATTTAAGAATATACCTTAGCTGTTAGCGCTAGCGAATTACCTCACCGCGATATATACATATTTTGGGGTTATTCATCAATACAAGTAAATCGAGTATATTACTGTGTTTAAAAAAAAAACATGTCAATTTTAAATCTCTTAATTACTGTGATCTAAAAAATGTTACATTTACAAAAATTCAATATAAATTGTTGACGTATATGTTGATTGGTACATAATTATATCTAAGAAAGTAGAACTCACTTATAGTAATAGTGACAAGAAAATATTATTTCAAAAAACCACTCAAGGTCTCAGAGGTGGTCTTAAAAATAGTAAAAGTTTTACGTACGAGTGTCATTGACCGCTAGAGGCTGTCACGAGCCTATGATCTGTCAATCAGAACCAGTCATGGGTGTAGTTGGTCGTGACATATTGTTGTCTTTGTTACACACGTCGCGTTAACATATTTCCGTTTCACTCGTACGTGACATGACCCATGGCATGTCCTCAACATCCTCCAACACGGTGAAAGTGTAAATAAAGTTGAGAGCGCTTTCGTTCTTCTTTTATTTGCTTTTGCTACAAATTCGTTTACTTTTCTATTTACTTTATGAGCTCTAGTGGTTTGCTTTGACGTTCAGAACATTCACTAACAAATGTTCAATAGACAGTCAGTAAACAATTAACTTATCGACCAGTGATCAAAATCAGTGCGACGTTTCTGCTTGAAGTATTGCGGCTATTTTATTGACCATTTTACATACTAAGAATCAAGTAGAAATACGCCAGATATAAAATGAGTATATATATATTTTTAGAGCTAAGTATTTGTTATTTTTATTAATATTTAAAAGACCCGGATATCATTAATCTCAAATCATAATTAGCGGGAAGGATCAGATGCCTTTCAAATGAGACGATTTTTTGTCATGCATTCTGTGAAATACATAATGAACATTTGCATCGCAATTTAGGTATATGTAATGGATACGAAATATGAGTAAATTATTATTTATCTGATAACCTAATGTATCTTCACAAAAATGTCTGTAAATTTAAGAAGAACAATGATCTCCATCAATGAAATTTAAGAAATAAAATAAATTTGCAGTTCCTACTATTAGGCTCCATAAAGTGTCTAACTCGTATGTAGGTCAAAGAATACATGTTTATAACAAATTACCGAACAATGCGCTAAACTTTTCAATTTTTAAATTCAAGAAGTACATAAAGTTTAGATTACATGCTAGATGTAGACGTTTGGAAATGAGTTGCTGTATTTTGGAGACTTAAAAATTTTAATTTTTAAGCAATCACACAGGAAAAAGTCGATCTACTAAGTTTCATATTAGTTCTTCTCAGTTGTGGGCGCGGTCCGAACTAACGTAAACTTAATGACGTTTATATGTGATTGCAAATCCTATATAAATAAATGATTTTTCACTTTTACTTTGACTTTGAATAGGTTTAGACTTCGTGGCATGGCCTTGCGCTGATCACAATCTCATCGTTGTATTTCAAGAGATCATAATATATGATGGACGAGTATAATGTTTAACAAGCCCCAGTATCCATAAATACGATACGTTCAATTAGGGTTTTATAGTATAAAGCTCATATCAATAATGGGTAGCAAAAAGATCTGCGTAGGACGCAGCTGAATGCAGCAAATCAAAGCCACAGTGTTATGGCACTCATACGGCCTATGTCTAGCTGTGAGTTAAAACAGGCCAATAAAGACAATGATAAGGTATAATATATATCTTTTATCTTCTATTTACGTATATATTATTTAAATTATTCACTTCCACGTTGACGAGCCCATATAATTTGCGATGTATTTGGCACAACTTTGTCGTGTACTTTTACTCTCTGCACGGGGCAACGTACTCCAGATATAGTTCGCGATATTTCGCCACTAGTGTTAATATCGTCTGCCTCCTGTCTAGGCTTGGCGGCTAAATAGCTGTAGCCTCCTTGCGTTTCCGGTTTTAAATGGGTTTATTTGCACGTAGATAAGTTATCTTTATATTAGCATATTGTTTAATACTTTGTTATATACGTATATCATGTTAATAATCTTAACAAGCTGATTAGATCTACGTCAATTAATAAAATCTAGGTACTTCATGATGTAATAACGTGTAAATAGTCATTAAGAGTTTCTGTTTCTGCACATTTTTAATGAATAATTACGTCTATGAACAAAATTATAATTCATTTGTAACTGTGTTAAAATACCCCGTTAATGATAACTGATAAAACATATCACGTTTAATTAGTAGATTAGTTGATTAGATGATTAGTATTTACGTAGTAATGGTTCGGAGTCTGGATATGTGTCCGATAGATGGCGATAGGCTCACCACCTATTCCATAGTGGGACGTAAAATCATATGCGGTGAGACGTGGGAGTGTTCTGTATTCCTCTGCCTACCTCTTCGGGGATTACAGGCGTGAAGACGTTTAATTCACAATATTTCTCATTGGTTTTTCTCTTTGCGATGGTTATTTATATTTTATTCATTTGTTTTAATTATTGTTACTTCGTCATACGTTATTGTTCACAACTACCTTTATTAAATTATGTAAAAAGAGTCAAGAGACAACTGGCAGTTCCCATATCTAAACATTGTTGACAATCAATTGACATTAATATAATAAACATAAAAACTAATAACGTTCCTATGCATAACGAAAATAAATATGTTCTTACTTAGAGGCGATGAATAACTTCGATACGTTCATTCGCGTTTATTACATTTTGATACACGAAGTTTCAATAGTTACAATCACAAATTCATTTGTGATGTTATCGCAGTAGTAGCGGTCGAATTTATTTTCTTTGAAGGGCTCACATTCGAGGTCAAGTCCGCAGTGAAAGTGAATATTTCTGTTGCCGCCTCATTAATATGTTTAATTTTTTTACGGAGCTGATTTATATTCGGGCGGTGTTTTACTTCTGGCGCACTGACCACTGTGTTGTAATACCTTTATGAATAAATGTAGCTGATGTAAAATTTGAATTTAAATTTGGAACAATGATCTTACAACTGTTGAACAATGATCTTACAAGTTTACAGGCGCGATGCTATGGTAATTTACATCAACGTCAATAGCCATCATGTATGTATGTACGTAAATTGTATTGGTACAATATATTGTTTACGTTCCGCACAGGGCACTACCATTGTAACAATAGGTTCTAACGAAACTTGTATTATTGTCTGAGGGCTGTAGCTGCTGATCCACACATATATTAGAGACAATCATACCAGTAAAATACACGTAAAAAGCAACGCGGTTATTAAAGTTAAAGAAATGGATGCTTTGTCTTAATGGTCGCATATAAACTGTTACTAGGGTATTATTACCAATTATTATGTATCTACTAACAGTATATTAATAATCTTGTCGCTAATATAATACGAACTAATAATAAAAGTTCTAAACTATTCGAGGTGCTTCTACTGATTAAAGGGCTTGGTACAATTCCTATCTGCTGTACGATTATTTACTATACGACAGGGTACAATAATATGTGTGTACAATACTAATGTATCTGAAAATGTGTGCGGTTGGTAAATCAAATGAGTTCATATTGCTTAGTTAGTATACTTCATAAAATCGTAACGATAATACAAATACCATACAGTTAGAGACAATAAAGTAATTTCAGCAAAACCGTAACGAATGTGTTATAAACGAAAATCGTAAAAGTTCCTCACGTTTCATAATTTTATTCGCTGCGATACACGCTATAATTTTGACTTAGAGCATTGCAATGCGTCATGTCATATAGACATCACGATTGGATCAAAACACATAACTCACTGGGATTATCAAAATTACAGATGATATTATTAAGTAATATAACATCATTACCGAACGAAGTTCATGCATATTATGTTATTGGAATTGCAACGTTTATTACGTTTATAGACAAATATTTTTTTACTTTTGACTTGTTAAATGACAAGGAAGTTAAAAGTATATTTTTTAGCTATTACAAAAACAGTATTATTTCATAGTTAAACTTGTTTAAATTCATCATTATCATTATTCTGTGGAAGTGTTCTACTTTCCTCTGCCTATCTCTTCGGGGATAACGGGCGTGAAGTTACGTTTTTTCTTTCACTATCATTATTAGTCTATTTAAGTCCACTGCTGGACATAAGCCTCCCCTAAGGGTTATGCTCATAATCTTGTGATATCATAATAAACGAAGAATAAACTCGATTACTGTTTGAATTATACTAAATTTATTAGCCAAGGTGCGTTACTTGGAATATTTACTAATATACTAATATACGAATATAATATAAATACGAATACTAATATTTCAAATGAATTATATAGTTGCTTTCGCAATACTAATAAAGGTAGTACATTAAGGATAGTACAGGAAGGTCACACAATTTGTGTTAAATTTCGAAATGTTATGATCGTTCATTCAACTGTTCATGTAAAATTTATCTGTACAGAAAAAATACATTACAAACCTTAGAAACACGAATTTAAATTTCTTCACCCAGCCTGAGATAAATGATTTTTCATTATTTTTAATGTCTTTTACTCTTTCGGTCACCGTAATATATTACATTGCAACCTTTACGACATTTTGTTACAACAGAAAATTGTTTCGACTCAGTAAAATAGTAATTTGGAATCCATCAAAGCATCGTAATAAAGCACGAGCCACCGCGCTCAGCAATTATACAATGGGCAGATACCAATGACCGCATATTTTACAAGCGAAATGTACCGCAAAAACTCTAAAGTGGACTCTACAAAGAGTTCCGGCAGTTGGGCACTTACCGATACTTTCCCCGGTGGTCCCACGGCCTACTTCCAAACCAACCCGTTTGACGGGAACGCCCAAAATGTGTGTATCGGTGATTAAAAGCGATCGTGTGCCCACGTCTTTACTTTCGACTTTTCAACTCCTGCCAATTACCATTGGCAGCGGTGGTTGATTTTCGATTCTCGTTCTCGGTTTGATGGAATGTAATTTTTTTAATTTTTAATTAATTATAACCACCGATTTCATTTATTATATGTACAGCGAAATATTTATAAGCTTAATTTTTATGCTACATTAGACATTAACGTATTTTATTACACTGCACTGGAAAAAAGCGGGTAATATTTTACACTGCATCAGGTGTTGGGTGACACCTGTATATAGAAATAGGTGACAAAAAGATATTGTAGGTTCACTCACAAGACATTATGATCAATGCGGTCAATACGGTCAATATAATGGGACTAAGTGACATGAGGACAAGCGAGGTGACACGTACATCTAAGTACATCTAAATGCAGTTTTTTATTCAATTGGTAAAATACATCTAAATGCAGTTTTTCATTTAATTGGTAAAATATATAACTTAAATATCTTGCCATACGTTCCTATTAGGTTAACCACGAAAATTAAAAATTTGAAATGTTAGAAAAATAAAGTTTTATTAAATGTTGTATTCTTTTTGTTTCTTTATTCTCGTGTACTTCGATATTTAATTTATTCGACAATCATCTCGTGCGAAGAAAGTTCTCGAACTATGTATTTATAGATTTTCCTTTCAAACCCCAAGTGGGAATAAATTCACGCTCTTGACTTTATCCGTAAGACATGTTCACCTCTGATCTTTAGTTTCTAACGTGCTTCGTTATTTTCGAGATGTCTCCATACGCGTCGGCTTAAGGCAATTGATATTGAGTATTCTGTGAGTTTTGAAACATTTTTTATGATTCTATGGTAACAAACTGGCTACGTAATAGTATTGAGTTCATTCATTAGCGGATTTTAGCAGTTATTGCGGAAGCCTATAGATTTTTGTAATTGTCCGATGTGAAGATTAAGCGATCAATAAGTAAGGGAAAGATAAAGAATTACAAAAGGATTAAAACTCTGCTGAGTTATGCAAAAAAATTATAGAAACGTTTTCTCATAAGAGGCGCATTTGAATAATTCTAAAACACATTATTAATATGCTCGGGTACTTGGTGTCCAGAGTATATAGGCTGATATTTAAAATATTTAATTTAGTTTTAACCAAAGAATAATTTACATAGTTATAGTAATCGGCTTTAATTCAAAAACAAATTAAGCCAAATTTTATGACAAACTAAATATCTAATTAACAGAGTTATCTGCGCAAGGTGTACGTTTAGCGATAAAACGAAGTCAGCTTTGTTGTATCGTTGAAAGAATTATATAAATATTCATATTTTGTTACTATTTACACTTTTACGAAGGGTACAAAAAGATAATAATATAACCAAATGGTTATAAATTATAATATTATAACGGTAATGGTACAGTCTAGGTAGTAATTAATATTATTGAATTTTTCTAAAATAGTTTTTTAGAAGTAGTTTTTAATAGTGGCTCGGAGTATGTTTGTGCCCGGTTTATGGTTACAGTGTCACCGACTATTCTATAGTGGAACGTAAACGTAACTGGCGAAACGTGGGAGTATACCACACTTATCTGTCTACCTCATACACGCGTGATAGGTATTATGATTAAATAGCAATATTGCAACATGTTAATATTATAACAACATAGTTTTTAGTATATAACAACAAGTAAATATTAGATCAATATAGTTTTACTAGTGTATACTTATAAAATTAACACAGCCGTGTTTGACACTATTATATATTATATTAATCAAATTAAATATTTGTCTCGTGGGTATGAGAAACTGGAATCTCAGTACTAAGGAGAGACGAATACAATGGCTCGTGCTCATGAAAAATCACGGCATTGAAATTGAAAATGCGAATAAAAATTATTCAGCATTTAATGACCTTTAGAATTATGATAGGAGTTTATCATACTGACAATTTTAAGCAGTATTTCATGGACTGTAACGCTAAAGACATACTTTACAAGATTTTGAATGAATGTGGCAGGAAACTATGTGGATTGACAGACACTGAAAGCTAGTGTCGTAAAAAATAAAGCTTGCTATAATGTTTATGCTAATGCTATAACTTTAGTAATTACTACGAATTCATCGTAATAAATCATCAACCATTGGTATATGTTGAACATCATTAAGCTAAATACACACCAGTTGCTGACTTTATAAGCATTATGTTTGATCGTCACGGTTTTTGATACACTATTCCTTCATTCAAACCATGAAAAAATGCTCTGCACCGTGAACTTTCCCTCGTGAACATTTAACAGTACACCAATACCAAACTACGAATATTGGAATTTGCACGTTCTGCGCCAAGTAAAAGTGAACTCATGAGTGATGGTTTTGGCTTCGACCTCGCGTTACGACATCAGTTTTTTAAGTTTTAGACATTTCACTTTGATTAGTTGTAATAAATACCTGTTTGAGTAATTAAATACCTGTTTAAACAAAAATTTGAACTCGTTATTTATGAAACGAATGTATTCGTGGATAAATGATAGAGTTCACAGTGTAATATCTATGTTTTTTGTTTACAGTTCACGATGCGGTTAAGGTGCTGTCTGGCAATAGGCGTCCTTCTCATAGGCCACATGGTGAGAAAAAAGTGTTCGTTTATTCAAAAATTCACTTCACTCCAACTAGTATTGAAACTATGTAATGTCATGTATTAATCAAGTACAATATAAATTAGGCAGACAAATTAAAAAATAACTCGCAAAGCACTATTTTCTTGCCATTATTCTTCTATTTCATAGTAATTTTAACGACGATCAAAAGCTTAAACAAGTTTTAATTCCATATATTTATTTATTAATTTTTCACCTATCATGTAATAGTGAGAAAATAATAACTTATTCAACAACCTGTGCAAGCTGCGTACTCTTCTTGTCCAAGTTTTAACTATACCAATGCTCAAGAAAATTTTTGCGATGTACGGAATTCAATTAGTCATCATCATAATTGTCAGCTTATCGAAATCCACTGTTGGAGATAAACCTGCTCTAATTGCAATAAATAAAATAATTCAGTATTATATAAAATTGGTATAAAAATTAACTCTTTATAT
>DWEJ01001120.1:0-13879 GCA_018245835.1 Mysoria sejanus stolli
GACGTAAAAACGTGAGACGTGAGAATGTTCTACATTCCTCTGCCTACCTCTTCGGGGATTATAGGCGTGAAGATATAAAAAAAAAAAAGAATTATTAAAGAAATGGCCATAATTATACAAGTGATATGAATGGGAAAGATAATTTTTATGTCATGTAATGAAATAATAGTGTAAGGACATAGGTAATTATTATAAAAATTAAAAAAAATAAACGATCGAAGGACCTGTCATCTACGCAAGTAACTATATACAACAGAAGCAATTTTGCTTCGTAAGTATAGAAATTGTGTTTCCATGTTGCATTCTTTTTTAAAAGTTGAATTTCTTTGAGGGTTATTGTGTGAATGACTTTTCGTTTCCTCCGTAAAACTACGTAGAAATGTCCAGTTTATCTTCCACAACTACTAACGTTCGACATAACTGTGAAAAGATCAGCACTTTTTCACTTAACTGTGAATGCTATAGAACTTTTTATTTACTACTAATTGAAAATGCTTCGTGATGCTGGCTGAAACTAAATAAGTTAATGACCAAATTTAGGTTCTCATGAAGTTATTAGACGCTCTGTTTCATGTTTAATTTTCGTCTGTTTCTGATTAACTACACTGTAAATAAACCTGCCACAGTTACCCTGATCGATGGTTCCAGTAACCAGACGGTTATTTACAACCCTCTAGACATTTATTCGGTTTTCCTAGACAGCACTGCAAGTTTTATTTTCGTTTCCATTTGTCTATGGTACGAAGATTCTCTTCGTTCCATTTTGTTGTGTTCACGTGTTTGTTGTCTATAACAATCACATAATTAATATCACAATATTAGTTTTACGGCCTTAAGGGTTAAGGCCCTTAACCCTTCTTATTCTGAGTGAGCTACTAACCTTCAATTAGAGACCCGTCTCTAAGAAAATATTTGATACTAAAAATTGAGACTGCCTCGTTGGTCGTGTTGGTTGCAAGTGCAACTACCTCCCTCCCGATCCTCCTGGGTTCAATTTCCGGGTCGAACACTACAAAAGAATTTTTCTAATTTAGAGATTTTCTGATTTAGAAAATTACTAGAAAATTTTCTAGAAAAAATTTCTAGAAAATCTAAAATTAAATTAAATTTCTAGTAGTGGTCCGGACTCTGGATATGTGCCCGATAGATGGCGATAGGCTCACCACTTATTCCATAGTGGGACGTTAAAACGTATACGGTGAGACGTGGGAGTGTTCTGCATTCCTCTGCCTACCTCTTCGGGGATTACAGGCGTGAGAGAAAAAAAAAATTGAAAATTTCATATATCTCACGAATTGTATGAAAGGAATTGTATGTATATCTATTGCATTATGTCACTAACAGAATTTTACTTGAACTAGAGCGCTCAAAGCCGGAAATCTTGGAGTACACTACAAGAAAATCGAAGGAGCGTAGACTCCAGTGTCCGTAGTATTACTAGGAAGAAAAATACAAAATAATTAGATTCGAAAACGGTTTAATAAAAGTAGGTATCTAGAACTTTATCGTTATTGTATAAAGTTTTATAGTTATACTATATATAATTAATATTAATATATTAGCATACCAGGTCCTATATGAGGTAGGAAAAGAGCACCAACTGCCAAATATTCTTATTCTTAAAGATTCTTGACGTGCTTCTTAACAGACATTTCAAAAACATTTTTTTGTTTCTAGACTGCGGTGAATTCTAACCGCGACCTAATTTTCGAATTTATTTTTATCACATTATACATACGTCATAATTGTAGTGGAACACATGGGTGGAATGTAACAGTTGGAAAATACATAGTTCCTCTCTCTCTTTCTAGAGTGATCGGCGCGAGTATGGCTCGAGATGGCATGGCGTAGTGAGATGGCGCGGGTCGCGCTCGCCGCGCTGCTCGCCGCGCTACTGGCGGCGGCGACGTCGCGCGCGCCCACTCACGACCCGCTGCTCTTCGAAGCGGCTTTCCAAGGTGACGTACTCATCGGCACAGTAGTACAAAATTAACATTTTACTTCAACTCTTGTAATACTCGTTAAAAGACTGTACCCAACTTATTTACATATAGGTAATAATTATATAAACTTTGCATAAATGTTAAATTTTTATATGATTATCCGAATAATTAGTCGGTAATAATTATAATACGAAAATATTACACAATACTTCCAATTACAAAGTGACGGGAGTTTATTTATTGTATGGATAATTTATATGTACTGAAATAATTCCTGTTTAATCATGGATCGCCAATCTGGATACATGGTGTTTATACATAGGTTTTAAGCCATGGGTACTATGTGCTCTAATTTGAAACTGTACAGTAGGTATTATTACCAATAAAATAACATAATCGGTTTCTGTAAATTTTCATTCCGTTATTCCCACGAGTGTCACCGAACCAGAATCGTTAAATAATCCGCATTTAATTACACCGTAGACCGCGATTAAGCGAAGTTTGGGGACAAACATTGAACATTTTTAATCAAGTCAGCTTCCCTGGTTAAATCGAGGCGTACCCGTAATTAGTGCTGTGTTACACCGACATAGACAATTTTGGAACGCTTCAATAAACCGTTACGTTTTGGAGTGGCGATTGTGAAGTTTTCTTTTTCAAATTTCGAACAAATTTTGAGCACCGTGTATATTTGTAGCTTTAATGTTATTAGTATGCACAATTTAATCAAATAAAAGTCATGGTCTGATCTCTTACCAATCTGATCTGGTCATGATCTCTTACCAAAGCAAGATCACATTCCAAGAACGCCTGGCAATAAATGGTAATTTGTTATAACGATAATATTCGCGAATGTGTTCAGGATTTAGAAATGAATAGAAAAACCTTATTCGGACCATTGACATGTCCGATTTGTTGTAGGACATCAATGTCAAGTGAGCAGAAGTTTGATCTGTGGATGAGTGTACGAAAACACATTGACAGAACATTAAAACTTTATAGATAAACATTATTTATCTGATGAAGACATATTTTTTTATTCATGTGATTATAATAGTTTAACTATTGAACACAAGTATCCATTCAAACTGAGAAGACTTAGAGGCACTGTCTGCCACAATAGTCCAGTGCAGATAAATAGGCTTTATACGCTGTGGAAAAAATTTTGGATAACTCGTAAGGTGTGGTGGTTTGTTCGTGATGTTTCCTTCACCGTTACAGCAAGGGACTGTACAATTCTGTGTTCTTAAAATTCATTATAATTCATGTTTAAATTCTGGCTTCGTTGAAATTCCAATTTAATTACGCCTCCGACCGCAAGTGAAACAAAATTGAAACCAAACATCGAACGGCTGTAATCAAATCAGCTTCCAACAAATTGTGAATACAGTAATTACAAGGATAACAGGCGCTGGATTTGATGAAGAATTATGGTCAATTACATTTTCTTCTGATGTGTTTTTTAACTTATTTTTCTATTAGGATAGATATTTGGCACGCGGTGCTCTCTATCTAGCTCGTAAAGGACTTGACATGATTCAGTAATAGTAAAAAAAAACTTCACGCCTGTAATCCCCGAAGAAGGAATGCAGAATACTGCCACGTTTCACCGATTACGTTTACGTCCCACTATGGAATAGGTGGTGAGCCTAACGCCATGAATCGGGCACATATCTAGACTCCAAACTACTAGTAGAAAATCTAACTAAGAAAATTTTATAGTGTTCGACCAGGGAATCGAACTGTGGACATCTCGATTGGTAATCGTACATGCCACCAACACGACCAACGAGTCAGTCAAATAATAAAATAATAGTATTTTTTTTATATACACATTTTAATGCTTGACCATAGTTCTATATTCTGAAATCATCGTGAACATATTCCCTTAGGCTTTACACTTTTTACTATAGAATATAGCCTTTTTATTGTTATACATAGGTTTTATTGTTATACATCTCAAAGTGAGAAGGGCTAAGTCTATAAGTTAGCAATGATGAAAAATTATTTAAAACAAATCATGCTAATAGAAGATTTCAGGGAAAAAAAATCTTGTATGATATTGTATTGGAACATATTAGCTTAAAAGCAAGCGTTAAACTTAAACGTGAATGTTGCAACTGATAACATAAGGTATTTATCGACTAACAAAAAATATAGCGGGGAGAAAGAAAAGTTTATAGGTGCGATAAAGGAAGATGGCAGGGGCGGGCGGCCGCTGGCCATTTACGATCAATAGAGCTTTATCGCCACAGAAGAACTTCGGGAAACATCGATGTCTATAACGCAAGTTGAAATGAACATTATTCACATCAAGTGTTTGTTCTCAGCTCTTAGAGCTGGTGTTTCAGAAGAACCACGGAAAATAACGAAGCGAAATATATTATAGTGAGCGCCATCTATTTAGTCAGAAATTTGGTGCGTTAAAATGTTTGAAAAGTACCAATAATAGCCCAGTGGTTCAGAATTCAATTTCCATTCCGAACGTTAAGGGTTTGGATTCTGGTGTACGCCTCTTTATAAAAATGTACATTTCAAGTATAAACAACTGGCTGTAACACTCAAAAGGAAACATTGAAGAAACTTGCACACATTAAACTTCTCCATAATGCTTAACATTATGGAGATATGGAATATAAAATTTATTAATGTACTATTGGCCAGCTTGTTAGATTTTGGCATTAATCTTATTCATTCTTAAAGGAGATCAGAGTATAAGAATTATCCTTTTTTGAAAAGAATTTCGACACGATTGTTGACGTTGCATACATTATAGGTGAAACCTTTTTAAATGAAAATATTATATTTCGTTTAATTCTTATTTGTGGAAAAATAGGCAATCCAATAATATTTACTTCATTGTATCCGTGTCAGGGTGGAGTAAGAATACATTTTCTAACGCCGTGTCGGGATACAAGGTATCGTAATACGCAACTAAACCTGGTGCGGTTGCCTATGGGCAGCAGCGTAGACTGCGAGAAGCTATGCACTGGCATCCCCAACCCACAGAAACAGTATAGGGATTACGGCAAAACCGTTCAGGGGAGGCCTATGTCTAACTATGGACTGCAATAGGCTCATAATAATGATGATGTAAAACAAAAAAATATTTAGCGCTGACTCTTAAAACATAACGAAATGTTAAAAATAATATTTCGAAACATAAATTAATAAAGCTCGTATATTTTCACGAAATTATTTATACAGTTTAAATATCAATATAAAAGAAAAATAGATTTCCTCATGAATTTTCCCATCGCAAATTCAATATTATCGAGTAAAATCCTTAGAGACCAATCGGCCATTGTCCGTTAGTGATCAATCAAAGCGGAATATATCTGAATAAAGATGATATCTTTATTCAGTCAATTTACGATAATAGACGGTGTAAGCGTCAAAAGTTTGGAGAAAGTTCTCGAAGTTTCGATGGAGATTCGGTAGAAACGTTCGTTCGGCTATCGAATAAATGTAGGTATTTTCATATAAAAGTGTTTTATATTCTAATTTGTTGGAAATTTGCAATTTGGGAGAGAGATTTGGCATTAATTTTAGGGGCTGATTTTGAGAAAGAATTTTTTGGATTTAATTGTACAAGGACTACACTTACCAGTTTTTATCGACATGTCATTCCTTATTTTTTACTGTACAAACTGTACGATATTTTTTTGATTTGGGTAATGTTTGACTAAATTTTAACATTTTTATTTTATAGGTAAATCAAATAGAAACTGATGACGGAGTCATTAATGTTGGAAACCATCGTGCGTGTGTGAAAAGAATTATGTACCAGACGCACGTTAAGTTTGTTCGAATAGAGATATTCAGTACTCGGTGCTCTCTTCCTACCCTCCTAGTAACCCGTGACGTTTTAAAAATTATGACTTTCATACCTTAAGACGATTTATATTTTAACAATAGTGCCCGAAAAGGCCATAACTTTTTCCGAGCCTTTTAAGAACACATGCAGGAGACTATTTGCAGAAGCAGAAATTCCAACTATGTGTAACACATAAAACTTTGTTCCTCGGTAAAACAAAGAGCAAACGGTACCTATCCTGCGCTGAGGAACTTGGAATCCTTCAGAAAAGCCTTCTTTTAACTAGTGAGAAGACGTGTTGTGGAATCCTTTGAGAAATGAGCGCTTAGACGATGTAGTGCTTTATTACACGGATTCGTTTTTCAAAATAAACAAGAATTACAAAAAATCTCTGAGATAATAAGTGTGTGTGTGAATTGTGCAATGAAACTTGTTTAACACTGACCATTGACATGTTAAAGATAATAAAAATTCGAAAATGCTTTGGAAATAACATCGTGCAAAGCGAATGTAACAATAACTATGATTATTGATCGACAGCTCATCTAATTAGTTAAATCCATAAATAGATATATAGAGACTCAGTCCCCGCCGCGACCTCGCTGCAATCGGCGGGAGCTCATGAGGAAGGACCTCGTATAGGTCTGAAACTAGCCGGGCCATCCTGAAAAAACATAAGTGAGTCTAGCCGTGTTAATAATCAATCACGTGTAACACTCACGAAACTTTTAACAATAGATATATCGTAATAGATGACCTTCAGAGACCTTTTCATCCTGAGAGGAGAACCGTGTTAAATAATAAAACACTAAAAAACTGATGGTGTTGATAAAAAGATAAGTAAAGATAATATGATGATGTTCATGATTGAAGTAAATGAAAACCAAACCGAAAATATTTCTTAAAATGTAATAAGTTTTTTTACGTTTAAAAAGTAATACATTTAACAATTTTCAACATTATTCAGAAAAACTTTACAATTTTTGACATTTAACATGAATATTTACCTTCATGAACGTTAATTACCTTAATATCATTAAACGTATAAAAATAATTGTCATCTACATTTCTTGCCACCGTTAATGCCGTTTAAAACAATAAATTCGAATATATAGCATAAAAGAATGGCTATTTCTCTTAAGTTTATCGTGTTTTAGATTCCCTGATTTTAAATTATTCACCATCAAAACCACAGATTGGTAGGCAGTTACAAATTTAAGCTGAAACCTCCAAATTACCGGAGTACCATAAATCTGAAGCCAAATCCAAATATATACAGCGAGCGGTTCATTTTACTTCGCTGTCACTTTAGCAACGATGGGAATTGATTGACTGCAGAGTGGGTACAGACCCTCGTCTTGCCAGATAGCACAAGAACGATTGTAACAATAGTCTATCACACTAGTTACCACTCTATCACTAGTTTATCAATACCATACTAAATTCCATTCATACTTACTTCAACGTCAATTTTCAAACCCAAAATGAATTCTTACCTTTTATCCAATAATCCTAAAATGACTCAATACAGATTGTACCGACCGTTGATCCTTTCTGTTCTTCTTTCAATTGAAAAAGTTATAGTCAAATTCTATATCATTTTACAACAAAGATAATCTCGAATCCGCATTGAATGAACCATTGCAATTACATTTCTTTATTCGTTAACGATGTAGCGAGTGAGTAAAATGCTTTTGAGCGAAATTCTAAGTGGTTGATTGTAAGGAATCTGCTTTTCACGCTCCAGTTTGTGCACGCGTCTAACACGTAGAGAGGATAATCTGTTAAAGCTACGAGTATGTGTCGAATTGTGAGATGAAATAATATGCTCATATTTCAAAGATTAGACTATCTTAAAACTTAACTTCACGCCTGTAATCCCCGAAGACGTAAGCAGAGGAATGCAGAACACTTCCACGTTTCACCAGTTACGTTTACGGCCCACTATGGAATAGGTGGTGAACCTATTGCCATGCATCGGGTACATATCCAGACTCCGAACCACTACCAGAATTTTAATTTAGATTTTCTAATAGAAACTTTTCTAATTACAAAATTTTGTAGCCTTCGACCCGGGAATCGAACCCGGGACCTCCCGATCAGCAGTCGCACTTGCAACCAACACGACCAACGAGGCAGTTAGACTATCTTAAATTATTTAATATTACAAAATAACGACACCGTCTTTGTAGATCTGGAGTTCTATGACCCGATGTCGTGGTAATTTCTGTTAGTTTAAATTGTTATCGTCTAATAACAATCGCTCGAGCAAGTTTTCAAATTTGTAAGGAGACGTTGCAACGAACGTACGGGTTGACCACTAAAATCTGCTGATAATTTGATCTTGATGAAATATGCTCAAGACGTTTCTACTATAGAGATTACCGCGTGGCAGATGGAAGACAGTGCTTTATTTCTCATAGAATTGTCAAATGAGTATGCAAGCTGCCTGATGTTAACTGATCAACGTATCCCAAGACATCCAATTCTAATTTAGAGTCATCTACTATTTTCAGTTGAACTTGAGCTCAATATATAAATGAACATATTGATATCACAGAGCACATTGATTTTTATAATATTTTTAACTCTTCCCTCAATGTTAAGTAAAATAAAGCAGGTACCTTTGGGTAGCACCAAAACTAGCTGTAGCAATTGGGCTTTCAAACTAATTGTGACCGAAGGTTTTTATAGCCACTCAAAGTCTTCCTTAAGCTAGTGCTCTAAGAAAATCCGTAAAAGTGGCCAATGCGGTAATTCTGTAAGGAACGTAAATAACTAATTATGATGATTGCTGCAAATAAGGAGCACCTAGTTTTATATCTAAGCACTTAAATTAACCAAGTCGGATTCGTGAAAAATAAAAGACGTTCAAACACAAAATCCAAGATCTGAAGCCGAGCTGAGCTCGAAACCATATTTTCTTATTTGAAGAAATCCAAGGCTTATGAGGGTCCATGGATTGATCGAAACGTAAAAGTTCTCGAGATTTGTTAAAAACTACCCTCTGCTCTCAGCTTCGTTTGCGTTTAGATTATCAATGCAAATACATACTCTATGCTACTTATGAATTACAATCTCAGCATTACTATAATAACTAATTAATACAATCACATACATTCAAAATTTTGCGTTTAAACATTGCCAATTTCGTATTTCAAAAAGTTAATTATTCAAATTGAAATAAATAATACTGGTATATATGTGTTGCAAATATATACGTTGTGCGTTGTAGAATGTTAATGTTGTATCACGTAACATCCCCTCTGTGATACTCGAAGATATGATATAGGCACGGAAGTGGAGCACACTCGTAGGTCTCACTGTGTAATAGCTGGTGCGACTATTGCCATATAAATCCAGTAATGCCCGACTCAGCATTTGGACCCAGGATCTCACAATCGAAAATCTTGCTTACAGCCATCACAACGAACGTGACAGTCAACTGTAAAAACTGTGACAAGTAAAAGAAAATTATATAACAGTGTCAAATAAAGAGGCAAATAAACAAAATTACTCAACTTGATTGAAAGTCTTTGATTAGAACGAAACGACTGGATCTTAAAG
This sequence comes from Mysoria sejanus stolli, assembly GCA_018245835.1. Classification (NCBI taxonomy): domain Eukaryota; kingdom Metazoa; phylum Arthropoda; class Insecta; order Lepidoptera; family Hesperiidae; genus Mysarbia; species Mysarbia sejanus. The sequence goes on from DWEJ01001120.1 coordinate 9,328, forward strand.
AGAATATGAACTCATTGTACGTTGGCTTATTGCAAACAATTCGTCAAGTTAAGCAATGTTGGGGGCAAGCGGCCTTCAGATGAGCAAGGAAAGCAAGAAAAGCAATTATTTTGACCACGACTAATAACGAATCTCTATGAACATTTCCATTATTGAAGAAACAAAAGAAATGTATAATCTAATTAAATAAGAGTAATGCTAGGCTTTTTTTATTTAACAACTAGCTGACCCGGCGAACGAAGTACCGTATTTTCAAAGTTTTTTCATTTTCGTTTTTTTACCAAAACCTACCCCACACAATTCTGAACAAAGTTGCCAAAAAGTCAGTGCTCAATCTCTTAGCGTTTTAGAGTCATAAAGGACAAACGTAACATATAGGACAAACAAACTAACATTATTTTTTGTATGTTATACACAAATAGATACCTGACCCAGCTAACGTTGTTTTGTTTTGATAACATTGTTCTGTGGTAGACCGTTATCACTTAGGGGTATCAAAAATAGATGACGACCTATTCTCAGCCCAAGCAAATATACGTATAAAATTTCATAAAAATCGCTCAAGCCGTTTTGGTGTATTGCAACTAACACTGTGACACGAGAATTTCATAAAATATATAAGATACTCATATAAGTTACGATCACGGTCGACTGCTGTCGCACCTGATGGTAAGCGAGACGCAGCCAAGGTTGTAGAACGCTGGCCTACAAAGTGTCTGTTCACTTTTGTCTTGAATAATTCAATAATACACTTACGACACCTTTAAAATTCGGACATCTTTCAGTCGAAGGGTTGATTCAGCCGCTTATAAATGATTTAGAATGCTGTTACAAATTTCGTACAAGAATAATTTAAATTTTCACCTTGAATGTCAACTCTTTTATTTATACACAGAATGTTCGAAATATTTGAAGGATTAAGGCTATAATTTGTCACGCTAGCCAAGTGTGAGCCGAAGGTCCAAGCGTATTTTTAGAACATCATGAATTACTCTTATTTGTGCACGTTCCTTGCGAAAATTTTCTTGCATGAATAATATCTTGCAAGAATAATTTTAACCCTTGAAAATGTAATTATTTTCTGGATTTACGAAATCCCATTTTACACTTACCACGCCCTTTGAAGCCCTCGTTATATTTCCTTGGAGTTCCTTCTCGTAACGATCGCGGAACACCGACGAGGCAGAAAGTTTCACTCCTCAACAAATCGAGTTAGAAAAACCTTTGTCTTAACAAGGACACGTTTTTAAAAAGTAAAGGAAAATTGAGTTTGGTATTTGTCAAGTTTTAAAATTGCAACTACGTTGTGTGGACATTTCATTTTAATATTATAACTTTAACTGCCAATATTATTATCTTTTATATCTGTCGCAGTTTTTCAGTGTTTCAATATCCATTAAGATTTTGTAATTTTTTATTTAGTTAGGGGCATGGCGTGAAGATCTACATATCTCCACGCCATAGATTAGTTGAATAGTTGGATCATATTTATATGCTTAAGTAAGCATATAAGTAAGCATATGAATATGATCCAACTTAGTCTTTGGAAACAGCGATGCTTTAGATTCGCAACTCGCTTACTTCACGTTAAAATCCAACAAAAATGTACTTCAACTGATGACAAATTGTCACCATTACCTATAGAGCTTTGTAACAGCAAAGAGCCTCTAAACGATCGTCGACTTTGTGCGCCCTTTTTGATGTCATTTCATGTAATCATCGAACGCGCTCATTTCGTCTCGAGTCTTCACTAGTAGTCTTGCAATGATGTGCAGTGAATGATCTTAACCTCTCACGCTGTGAAGGAGACCTGTGCCCACCATGAAGCGATCAAGGTATACCTCGGCAGCAGGAAGCAACTTGAAATCAACAAAATATACATTTTACACTGAGCGATGATTAAAGTTTGGGACTAGTCGAAATCATGCTATCGAGAAAAACATAACAGTTAACAAAAGAGTTAAAAAACGATTCGATATTTAAACTTTTATTGTTATTCATCCACTGGAATGTCAGTGGCTGTTTATTATTAATATTATTATTCTATCGTTATGTCTCGAGCCTCGTGGGGTAGTCAGAGAGCTTCAAATATGAAATATCTATATCTCCGGCACCACCGCCACACCTGTTTCTGCCTTATAACAGCAGTGTTAAGCGCTGCTGTGTTCTGGTTTGAAGGGTGTGGTAAGGGAGACATAATTTTTCGAGGCATTCCAGCTTAGTCCTCAGGGGTAGAGGCGCATCTGTGGTCGACCTGAGATAGGAACCCAATGTTATCTCGGGTTGATTACAAACCTCCATAGGCGGAAGTAACCACTCACCATCAGGTGGACTGCATGCTCGTCTGCTACTTCAATATTCCCCGAGCCCATGCGGGAGTACAGGCCGTCACAAGAAAAGACTACACCTGGCGCTGGCAGAGCGCGGTCTGCCCGAACAGCTACATGCCCTGACCACCTATGAGAATCAGCGTAGGCGATCCGAAAAACTGTGCTCTGCGATCTCCAACCTGATACTGCAATAGGCTGATGATGATTATGTGATAATAAAAAAAGTATTCACCTCATCCACCGCTTTCAGTTTTGTATTATTCTCCCACGTGACATATTTGAGGCCTCGAAGCCGCGCGAGATCAGAATAGCAGTTAGGATCTTCGCAATTATATCTGAAAAACATAAACACAGGCTTATATAGAAGAGAGAAGATTGCGAGCGAAAATCATATATGACACAGAACAGGGATCATTAGAGAAGGCCATGTCCAGTGTTGGACCGAGACGGGCCGATGATATGATCGTGATGATAATTAACTCAAATACCAACACTTCGAAAACAGCCGCCCAGTCCGGCAAGAACAAGAGATGCGTGAGGCCGGCGCCGTGCATGCCCACGAGCACGTCCGAGTTGTGCGTGAGCTCCAGCTGCTGCGCGAGCGGCACGCTGCGGTCGTACAGCACGCGGCGCACGCGGTAGCCGCGCACGGCCTGCAGCGCGGACACTATGGCCGCCTCGTTCACTATGGCCCGGTACGCGGTCCCGCGGGACAGCAGCGTCACGCGCACGCGCTCGTCGCCTCGCTCGTGCAGTCTCACGTTCAGCGAGTGCAGGATGTGCTCGGAGAACGCGTGGAACAGGCCGCTTCGTTCGCAACCGTATATCTGTGAACGAAACGACTATATTCGAAAACGGCATCAGAATCTTGAACTAGCGATTGGCTCGGTTTTCACAGGACGCACGTTCAAATGATGAATTTCAAGTATTCGGTTTTATTATCTTTTTATTTATTAATATATTTGTGGTTCTACGTAACCTTCAATTTAAATACCTTGTAATACGCAAGTAAAATATCTGTTTGTGAATTCAAAAGAAAGGTTTTTCTTTAACCGCATACAGCTATAATATACACAAAAGAAAATATGCGTTTTTGTTTGTATGTATGTCTATATGTCTGCCCGATTGCGAGGCCAGCGTGACAGGCGCGTTAAACAATCGAACAGATAGACGAGACAATAATAACGATAGCAATGATCACGACCTTCAATACAGATATCTTGAACTAAATATTACTCACCAGAGGAGTGTTATAGTACAGGCCGAAGATCATCCGCGGCAAGAGAGGGAATACGGCATTTTTGAAACAAACTACTTTCCCACGGAACTCCTTTAAATCCCATATCGGATTCACCGTGAACGCTTTGAAGGCATCTTTAAAAGCCGAGTCGTATGTAAAAGTCTCCCAGATCAATATGTGATTATCTCTAGAAAATGTAGACGGGTGCGTTGAGTTGACGTGCAGGGAGGCATACAAGTTGAAGAAGTCACAGAAATGGTGGTACATGTTCACCGCTGAAATAAAATTATGAATTTATATGTATAACTCGCGTAAGTTAACGCGGCACCTCGCCACGATGACGTAATAGCGTGGTTCGAACGGTGAAGGGCGCGCATGCCTCGAAGGTGCCTTTCTGCGTGTTGTAAACAGAATGCAAGCACAAAATTGTGGTCGGAATAATATAAGTATTGATTTATAAGGGTATAACTGCCTCGTTGCTGTTGTTGGTTGCAAAAGCGACTGCCAATCGGGAGGTCCTGGGTTCGATTCCCGGGTTGAACACTACAAAATTTTCTAATTTAGATTTTCTAGTAGTGGATCGGAGTCTAAATATGTGCCTGATGCATGGCAATACACTCACCACCTATTCCATAGTAGGAAGTAAACATAACTGGTGAAACGTGAGAATGTTCTGCATTCCTCTGCCTACCTCTTTGGGGATTACAAGCGTGACTTTATGTTTTTTATAAGAGTATAAATAAATCTTGGTTACAAAACATGAAAAATAAAAGACACAACCAATATACATGCTTATACATTTTGATGGACTTAATGGTGCCCTATTCCCACTGTCAATGGTGACCACTTACCAGTGGGTGAACTAGACAAGGCATACAAGGTCTCATTTGATAAAGGTTAGGTTTTTAAACAAACAAACAAACAAACAAACAAACAAACAAACAAACAAACAAACAAACAAACAAACAAACAAACAAACAAA
>DWEJ01001121.1:0-13872 GCA_018245835.1 Mysoria sejanus stolli
GTGAAACGTGGGAGTGTTCTGCATTCCTCTGCCTACCTCTTCGGGGATTACAGGCGTGAAGATAAAAAAAAATCAAATATATTTATAGCAAAATATTTCAAAGGATCTACCCGATGAATACATACAGGAAAAAATGAATGTTCTTGTTATTATAATATTTATATTTACATTAGTACACAAGCACAGATAATTTATTATTATCAATTTTATTTATTTCACGTGACATTATTTACTTTGTATAAAGTAGATTGTAACTTTATATTTCCGACATATATTGATTGCATAGAATTAGCGTAGGTAACAGAAAGGCAAAGAGTTTAATTCTGCTTTATCACAATTTGTCATTGTGCAATAACATCTATATCTAAATTCTTCAGCTGCTTAAAGGCTCACACAAGGTTGAAAAGAAAAGGGTACGATTGATTGGAAATAGAAGATCTAACTATAATATGTATTTACGACTACTTATATAATGAAAATGATATTATTATTATATTATAACTTTATTGCTATCGATCAAATAGTAAAGAAAAAAGCATTGACATTGCTCGACTTACCGAAACGTTTACAATAAACCAGCACGCGTGACCTACCTACCATAATAACAAGTGTTTTGAGCGAGTAAAATATACTCCAATCGACTGATATCGACTTGTTAGTTTCGCTTAACTACGGTACATTTTTCTTTCATTGCCGAGCGACGATCCTCGGTAAAAGTGTGAGGATCGTGACTCCATTTCTATTTCGTTCACGTGACTTTATTTTTTTTATTCTGAATAGAATTGAGCGGTATATTCGTGTTACTTTCTCAACGTATGCAAATGTGATCTCAACGATGCCTTGAATGGACTGTAGAAACAACACGTTTACGGTGGAATACTTGTAAAAAGTCAGAATATGTAAGTACATGGAACACAAAAATAAAAAACTGTCAGAAAGCCAGTAAACTGTCAGTAAGTGATCAGAAACTCGTAGAGGGTAGCAACAAGCTTAATATAATATAAAAAATTAATAAATTTGTAACACTGTAATACATGTAGTATACAAATAATATTATTCAATAAACATACATGCTACATATGTATGTCTAGAAAGGAGTAATTTGTGATCTTGTATTATTGCTAGGCGATGACTCACCGAGCAAGCAATGATGGCTGATTTGCGTCGATTATCTCCAAAAGTTTTCATTGACTTATACAGCTGTAAATATTCCTGTGAGGGTGATACTTTATCACTAGGAAGTCCATTGTATATATTCTAACGATTATTTTTATATATACAAGTATACTTACAAATAGAAAAACACCGAATTTTAAGCCCAACTTTCAGTGTAATACAACAAAGTAGGTAGAAAGGAAAATAAACAGCGTACGTAAATGTACATCTCCAGCCAAGGAGACAAGTAAGCTTGTTATTCTAGTTTAAAGACATCACGTTTGTTATCGCATTGCTAAGCAATGGCTCTCGGAATGCGTGTATGGAGCGTGAATCTTTTCGATTCCTTCCTTGCGCCTGTATTTTCTTAAAATACAAGGAGTTTTGTAGTAGTACGGTGCCATTTGGGCGACGTATAAACTAAACTTTAACAATGTAATATTTCTATTGATGTTTCAAAAATATTTCGATAGAATGGAGCATTTGTTTGTCGCGTGGTTTGGTTTTCACAGTTTTTATTCTGATACTGTAGAATTTTTCACGAATTTCAAACACGTTTGCTTTTTGCAGATTATTGATCATTGTCATAGCTGTTTTTTTATAGCAATAATTCTGGGAATGATCCTTCATTTAATAGGTCTGTTATAAAAAATTACAGTTTATACATACAAGGTCAACAAATACTCACAACAACATTTACAAATGGAGCAAAACATTAACATTAACAAGAAATTAATTAACATACCTATCAATAACTCAAAATATGTATTTCAAACTGTGATGATAGGAAATTTTCATATTTTAGTGTAAGAACAGAACTGCGTTTTCGTTTCCGATAGTCAATGACCCATGGTAAAACTTTATGGAGCGTGACACAATTTGATATATTTCACGGGTCTTTATTTCTTCATCGTGAGATCACAGTTCAGAGTTTAAAATATCTTTGTTGATCTCTGATTCTATTTTAATGTGTGATTTTAATAGATCTCAGGCGTAAGGTAGTATAAACATTTTATGGAATGTTCCAGCTACATTTATTGACTTTAATAAACTTATTGTAATGTGGCATATTGGACTGATGTCATGTGCGACTTAGAATATACTTACTTTGACCTAATCACATTCGTGTTTACTCTCCTTCTTATTGTACAGATTTCATGAAATTGTTAGTACAAATATTTTATTGGCTTCTTATATGTACGAGTATGTGTGCAGTTACCGTTAATACTTTATGCTCAGTAATTTAGTCTATCAGTAGTAATCCAGAGAAGTGTATATAATTCCAAACCTTTCTTCGATTTTATAGTTTCTTCTGCGAACTTCTACGCAAATATTGAAACAGAGAACTAATGTTGGAGGTGTGCGTGAACTTGTTGTTGTGGAGCGAAATTGTTCTTGTCTAGCGTGGTAAATCTTGCGGTTTTCATGATATGTATATCGTCTAACGTCGTAACGATGAAAGGTTTGATGAAGATTTTCGTTTTACCCGATACACAGAATAGAAACCGTCATTTAACATCTCTAAATCTACTTTTACTATGGGTTGTCAACTATGAGGTGTCACTAAACGTACCATTACTCAATATTTACACACGGACACGTCATCAAACTGGCTCGGGGCCGTTATTACAAGAAATGGGGCAGCGACCGTTATTGTTTATCAGTAGCGCGAAACATTTTGAATCATTGTCTCTTGAAAACTGATTATGTCAGTCAGAATCAAGTCACCGTCCGTTTTACTATTATGCATTATGTATGGAAACTTAATATGTATATTTCTTATCGTGAGTAGTGATCAGCGAATGCAACATATGTCTATCCTTACAAACGTTTATAAGTAACTAGTTGTGCCCACGTCTTTGTTCACGTGGAAATCAGTTTTTACGTAAAACAGCAGCTATCAGCAGTAGCATAGCAGCAGCTATTACGTAAAAAAGCAGCTATCGACACTGTAGCCCTCCCCGCCTCACCGCGTCGTATACTGCACGCCCGCACCGTGCGCGCGTGGTTCATTATTTATTATTTTAAAAACTTTAATAAATCTTTATATATTGGTTGACATGAAATACTGTCAAGGGCGATTATGTTCAAAAATAAGTGCCTGTGATAAATAACTTATTCATTTCGATAAGGATTAATATCATGTTTATTAAAACACCTTCGCAAATAGTGTATTATTTAAGAACTATTTTGTTAACCATAAAAATGGTTATAGTGGGTTAACGTTAAAATCTAGACATTTGCTGTCACGGACTTTTATTTAGAACTTTTAGAGGGGAACAATTTTGTGGTACATGATTTTTGAGTAACTTTCACCGGTTACTTAGCGCACGCAAGGAAAGCTCTAATATTTGCCGTTGTCGCAATATTTTATTTTTTTATTTTTATATTAGCGTGATGTTATATAGCCTATAGCCTTCCTCGATAAATGAACTATTTAACACTGAAGAATTTTCAAATCGGACCAATATTTCCTGAGATTAGCGCGTTTAAAAAATCAAACAAACTCTTCAGTTTTATATTATTAGTATAGATAATGATATCGAGTAACTTGCAAGCTTTAGTCACTATGTTCGAGATATGTTCTTGGAAATTTAGTTTTTTATCAATAATAATACCTAAATCCCTTACAATAGATACTTTGGCTATTATCTCTGTACTTATTAAATACTTTGTTGGAATAGTGTTAATGTTTCGTGTGAAGGATATATGATAGCATTTTCTTACATTTAAAGTCATTTTACTATTACTTATTGTAATAACTTCATCTGTAACTGCCTATAATGTTGTAATGATACATAAATTGCAAATTGAAGGTCCAATCGAGAGAACTGTAAAAAAAAACACATTAAGTAATATAACAACTACATTGTAAATTATCTGTGATGAATTACGTTTTAACAACGGACAAGATACAAATAAATGTCATACGGAAGTAGAGCCACACAATACAGAAATTATAAAGTCGAACAGTTTATTGAATGTTTCGATCGCGTTTGTGTACTATAAAAATGTCTACCTATTTCACGGGTGTGCAGCACAGCGTTATGTAGTGTGCTTCAGTTCACAGGACTGACGAATATTAATCGGTTTGACTTCATCGTTTCGAATACCACTGAACTGACTTGTACTGAATTAAAGTGGGTGTGAGGATTTGGGCGTTATAGATCTAATAGCACGTGTCCGACGCCCGCCATGTTACTTGTTGGCACAAACGACGTGTTGTAGAAAAACAAACGGACCATGTCACGCTTATCGACGGCAGTTTCTTCTGTGTAATCATACCATTCATTCACTTCCCGTACCAATAAAACAGTTTCAAGTTTCGCTTTATTTTTCACCCCGATCACTGTCGTTTTGTGGCTATTGTGCTCGTAAAAGAAGTTTAATTGGATGAAGCTAGCGTATAACGTCAAAGTGTAGTTTACAAGTTTTTTGAAAATGTTTTACCTACTTTGGATAGTAATTTGAATATTTGTTTAAAATTATGTTTAATGAAAATAGTATTAGTTTTGTTACAGGCTGTCATCCATGATGTATTCAATCAGTATTATAGAATTCAATGTGATACGTGAAAACCCTATTTTGCACCTAAAGATAAATTAATTAGGAAAATTAATACATGATAAGCAAGTTTAATTATAAACCTCAAAGTTCGTTAGTTTTGACGTTGTTGTAACTAAGCAGTAGATATTTCTCAAATATCTGTTGACAATGAAACCTGATACGACAGATGCATCGCCACCGAAAGTTTAGAAAAAAGTAAATCGGCAAAGTTGCCAACTCAAACAATTTATTTTGCCCATACAAAGCTGTTAGGCCACCTGACTGGTTCCCCGCTTTGCACGTGTTTTAACAGCGATTTATTGTACTGTTGAACATTGTCGCCACCCAAACGCCGAACTGCCACTCGATTTTAAGCACTTTCTCCCTCATAATAAACATAAAATTCCCTTGATCTTGCGTATGCAATGTTCGTCACGATGACCATTTTTTGTAACCGTTCTCTGCCACCTGGTGTTTTTTTCCTGACATTAGGTCCTTTAAGCAAAGTGAATCGCTAGTGCAGTGTTCGATAATGCGACCAATACGCTCTTGGAATTGTTTATTTTTGATTAGATGGTTAAATATCAAACCTCCGCTTAGAAAATGTAGGCCGTAGATATTATAACTACCGGTTTACGACATACATGCGCACTATAATAGATATATCATCTAAGTTGTAATGCCGCTTGGTTTGCGTAGACTGTTGTATTTTTTTTTATTTTAATTTGTCAATAATGTTGTCCAGGATATGGCATTATTCTTAACATCCGGGTGTATCTTATATATGAACAGGTATAAGTTAGACAGCCGTTTCACACTCAATATTTAGTGGAATTGGTTTTTTTATTAATAATGCAATGTCATCACACAGGGATGTTACGAATATTCGCATTCGCATTCGCATCCGCATCAATCAATGTGGAGTTTTTACGAATGCGGATTCAAATTAACAAGTAACTACATGTAAAGAAAGTGGGCGGAGCTATGAGTAGAACGGCACGTGCTTCGCGTTTGTTTTGGTAATTGTTATTATTGCATTCAATCGGTAACTGACAAATAGGAAGGCGCACATTGGCAACGAGATCCTACAGGTTTTGGTTGTTGTGTTTAATATTTTAATAATTATCCCATTTAAATCCGCATCCGCATCCGTATTGCATCCGCACCCGCATCATATCCGCAGATGTGCATCCGCGGATGTGAACTTTTAATAATCCGCATATATACATTTTCAGAGATTACGAGTGAGTTTTCCAATGAATGATACACGACATAACCGATAGAAACGTGTGTAGTGATAGTATTCTGCTATATTTGTTGGGTATTTGTCGTAAACATCTCTATTAGGTACTATCAAATATATGAGAATGTTTTTAAATGTGGTACTTGGATTACCTTGCTCTATAGGGGGGGACTTGATGGATACTCCAAGCCGCGCAACCATGAATTGCTTGCGATATGTAACAGGAACTCAGTTGTGTCCAAGGTTTTAGAACAGCCTCAACGTCCTCAAATAAATCGAAAAATTACGCCTGTTATCCCCGTAGAGTTACGCAGGAGTGTAGTACACTCCTACGATTCACCAGTTAAAGTCAAGTTACCAAGAAGTTTTCAGTTGAACTCCAAATGCATTTGTAATTATAATAAAACAATTCTCGCTTATATTACCTTTAAGTGATTTACCTTGAAAAGATTGATGATGGAGCAGTCATTGTCAAGTCGTAAAAATACCTTTATATGTGTATAAAATTAAATTAATTTATACCTTGACAACTTTTTAAAAGTTCTGTTTATGAATTCCATTTTATAGCACCATGAAAATTTGCAATAATACTGTTAGGAATTTTCCTTAACGGGGAATCAAATCTTGCTTTTAAGAAATAATGACTAGTGTGAATGCCTTGTTAACACCAGATGACCATTACGTAATCTTTAATCTCTTAGAAAAGCAATAATTGTGTTTAATCTATTAGACTATTAACTAATGGCTACAGAAAAGTCAGCACTTTTGTCTTTTAATAATTTTATGTGGTGTTAATCGCACCACGGTATGTCAAAGCTTTTTTAAGAAGTAAAATCGCAATCAAATGTATTTCTATTGAATTGTACATAATAGCTTAAGCTTTAATTGACACATTTTTAATATATTATTCTGAAAATTAAATGATTGCATAATTCACTATTGCATAATTCTATCGTTCCACTGTTTGAACATGGGTCTCCTCTCAGAATGAGAGGGTTAAGGCCATAGTCTGCCACTCTGGCCAAGTTCGGGTTGGCAGACTTCACACGCTTTAGAGAACAATTTTTTTTTAGAACTCTAAGGTGTGCAGGTTTCCTCACGATGTTTTCCTTCACCGCAATAGCAAGTGATATTTAAACTTAAAACGCACATTTTTAAGAGGTGCGCGCTAGGGATTTAAACCCGGTCTCCCGGAGTGAGAGGTCGAATTTCAAACCACTAGGCTATCACTGTTACGGTGTATGTGGTAATAAATTAATTATATATTAATATAGCAAACAGCGGTTCGCAAACAGTTTTTATTATAGCAAAATCGTGCCAATGTTGCCTTGTTCGTCAATACTTGACTCGCCCAATTTGATCCTTGATCTTGACGATAGAGAGTTAAGATTAGTATGGGAAGTTATCATGTACGCGCGCACTGTAGGGTCCGAGGTCGTCGCACCCTTCGTCCCCCTAAACCCTGCCACCTGGTAGTCCCCAGGCGGTTACTTGCCAACAGATGTGTTGTATTCTCAAATAATCCCTCTGTAAAGTACTTTATCCTATTTATATACCCATATCTGTAGCTACGTGATGTTACTTATCCGTGCCTCATTAAAATTGGTTTCATTTTTTAACTATCCTTATATTAACTTTTCTCGTTATTTGTTTATGTTCGTTTTGTGTAATTTCTTTGTTTTAGAATTGATTTTCATATTTGTTAATGTAACACTCTATTTACGATTGTGATTTCTTGCTTTAATGATCATAGAAATCGAGGAAGTGTTAATCCGATGACGTCAGTGAATCAGAAAAAATATAGTGTTACCTGGCTAGGGAATAGGAGATTGAACCGATACACGCGCAATAAAGTTGCTGTGCATTCTTGTATCTGGAACGTACACAGTCTCAGCAATCAGTTTTACTATAATTAGCGGTAATAAATAGGGAAAACTCCTTGTTAGCGTTCTTCGCTGCCATTGCGGGATGAATGAACCCGCATAGTTAAATGTAACAGAATCAACAAAATACGTGCGTCCAAATAGTTTAACAGGACATATAATGTTATTAATAGAACCTTTCCATTAAATACCTTGCCTTTTCCACACCTGTGTTTTATCTTGTGTCTGAAATATACGAAACCAGTTATAAAATGTCATATAATCATTAAAGCACGGTTTGGCTTCGCGTAACGCTAGTGTGTGTGTGTGCGAAAGACATCAAAAGAAGCCTTATTTTTAACGTAACTTTACGTCTGTAATCCCCGAAGAGGTAGGCAGAGGAATGCAGAACACTCCCACGTTTCACCAGTTATGTTTATGTCCCACTATGGAATAGATGGTGAGCCTATTGCCATGCATCGGGCACATATCCAGACTTCGAACATTGGTTCGAAGTCTGGATATGTAAAACGAAAACTGCAGTCAGATACTAGTGACAATAATTGATAAAAATACACGTTTTGGATAGAGGACTCATTTGATGGCATTCTAAAACATATGAACAAAGTAAACTAACAATATTTGATTAGAGTGGTTTTTTTTTTGTTAACAAAAACACACATTTTGTTAACAGAAAAGGTAATTATGTAAAACTCGATTTTCTGGTATTGACCAGAAAATCTAAATTAGAAAATTTTGTAGTGTTTAATTATTTTTGAATTCAGTTGCCTTAATTTTGTCTAGATAAATTGCAATTGAATTCATTAAGGGCGCCATCTTGTAATGCTATAAAAGCTGGTGAACAGAGAAATGTAGCCTCTAATGTCGTGTACCGTGAAGGTTGTTTTCAATTATGTCGGCCGCCCGGAATGTCGATTACTAGGAGAAAATATGACACACGAAAGAGATGGCTTATTAGAAAATGGGTAGTGGTTAGGGACGCTTACCTTGCACGCACACGAAATGTGAATAATGAATATCTTAAAATAGAACAAATTTACAACTAAATCAAATTACACATCTGATTGATACTATAATATGGATGTAATGATTAATATGTAATTTTAATTGTTAATTTGATTCTAAAATGTTTTTGCAGAATGCAGGACAGACGAATGAAAGATATCGATTATAATAAAGAGATGAATAATTAATTGGATTGATTGTTGGCGATCTAGATTCACAATATTTAATCGTTACTTGTGTAGAATGGACACGCGAGGACGACAGCTTTCCGTCTCCAGTATCTCAGGTAGCCGCGGCAACTTTTAACAATATTTTAAATTCTTTACGGGCCTGTTTCTCATTATTTGAAATTTATTTATTATCGGTCTCACATTCCTTGACCGTTGCATCCGGAGTTTTGGCTTGATTTTTATGATTATGTTTGCAGTTACATAATACATTTTTAGTCCTTCCCTTTTCATTTTATGGTTATTTTATAGTTTAGTAATAGCTTTTTCTGTTACATTTAGTTTTTTAATTAAAAGCATGCGAAAGTAGAAGATTACTTGTTAAATATACATGACAAATATGGTAGTGTACTAACAATAAGCACACGATTTGTTATTGTTGTAAGTACATGATACTGTTTACCGAGTGTTCATATCGCTGGGCCCCTCTCGGTCAAAGCAAGATTTTTCGTGTAACGGTGCCGGGCCCAGCCTCGCGTCTTTACACTTTCTTATCTTGACAAACAATACAATAACTTTTTCAGAAATAGTGCGCAACAATAAACTGTTGTGTTGCAGGTTTTTAAAAAAATTTGCAAAAAAAGAAAGTGAACTACCACGGGAAAAATAATCCAAATAAAACATAAATATCAGGGATGTTATGGACATGAAATTTAGGTTAAGAATTGGATACGGATATAGGAATAATTGTAATATCAGATTCGAATACGAAATTATTTCGGATTATCCCATAGTTTCGGATTGTTCGGGTTATGGATATTAATGCAAAGGACGCGCGTGGCTTGTCCCGGCTAGGGTTGAAAATTACAAGTAAAATACATGTATTTTTCATTGAAAAATACAAAGTCCGATTGGGACTTTGTATTTTTCAACGAAATACAGAAACTGTCAATGAGTTCTTACGATGTATTTTTCACAAGTTTCCCTTTTTTACATGTCTTTTACAAGATTACTAGAAAGATTCAAAGGTATAAAAAAAAACAAATGAGTATCTTTCATCCTTAGTCTCGACCGATCAAAAACGGCTTGTCATACATAACGTGTCTCATTTAAACAGCCATTATCCGAAATTATCTGAAACTTTTATATCGGATTCGGTTAAGGTTACGGATATATTTTTAAACCGGATATCTGATAGTTTCGGTTACGGTTACGAAGCTCCTTAACATCCCTAATAAATATTATGCTATGTATATTTTTATATTAGTAAACGAAGTAATTGTACGAAATTTTAATATGCTATCCATACGTACGTGTATTTCTAATTTATTACGCAAAGTATTGTTGAAAAAATCGCATCTTAAATAAATTATAGAAGTGCACAGAAATGCAATCAAAGTCAAAATCATTTATTTATATAGGATTTGCAATAACATATAAACGTCATTATAGATAAGTTTACGTTAGTTTGTATTGCGCCCACAACTGAGAAGAACACTATTTATATTTTTAATTGTATTATGGAAATGTGAATACTGTAATAAGTAATGATTATTATTAATTATTAAAGAAACGAATGATATCATAAAATTATAATATGGAGTAGTAACGATATCATCAACCTGAAATTAATTATTAAATGTTTATAAAGTTTTATATAGAACAAAATTTATAGAAATATGGTCAAGTTATGTTCGTCCTATTTTTAGTATTCAGACTAGCAATACAAAATTATAGTAGCTATTAATACTGAAACTATTGCTTTCTGACCTGAAGGGTCAATAAGCCGAGTTCGTCGTTGCACGACGCGCGGCGTTTATTTTTTTTCGTAGGAATACAATGCTGAGATTAGTTGTACTTTATATCATGATTGTATGGCAGTTTGCTGTTTCTCACTGTTATTAAAAACAATTCATAAAATACGTATGCATTAGGTACCGGACTGATTTGAATAAACCTCATGCATTTCGATGAAACTTAAGGACCTAATCGGAAATCAATATTAAAGTGACCCTCACTCGAATAAAAATATACGTAGGTAAGTTACGCTCAAATTTAATCTTATTTTCTCTCTGTATCTAAATTAGCTTGTAAAAGCTTTTTTCTTCTGCTCTAAAGGTCACCAGCATATGTCGCTGAGGTCACTTTAGTGCGGCATTTTATTGCCTCACTGTGAAGTCCGTACAACGGGCAGTTCAACACAAGGCCAAAATTACTTTTGTGTATTTTTATATTATTCGTATAGTGAGTAATCATTTATTTATCAACTGTAAAATTTAAAATGGATTGTTTTAAAAATATTGGAATGAGAATTTTCGTTGTGATTTTTAAAGAAACAAGCGAGAGTAAATGTGTGTATTGTATTAAATTAGTAAATTATTTTGATTTTATTTCTTTTGCTGTACATTGGACAATTATAATTGAAAATTGTTAGGACATTGTGGCTGCATAGGAATAATTGTTTTACATACTTCTAAACATGTATAAATTTGTTTATTTTCTAGTTTTTTTACTACCAGTATTATAGGACTGTAACATTCTTTGTCATGATCATCCTAAAGGACACTTTAATAACTATTTAATTATATGATTATAATGTAGTATAATTTTAAAATTAAGTTTGAATGATATTTTTAAATAAATATGTCATACTAATAACTAGAAATACAAATATACCTACTAAAAGTTAAAGCGTATAAAATTTCCATATAAAAATACATAGCATTTAATAAGCTCTTGGATATTTTAAAAACAACAACCCAATATACATTGCTGTTGTTACAAGACACCTAAGTATGAAAAAACCTGTTGATATATAAAAATAATATCCGAATACAGAGTATTATTTTTAAACAATACAAGTACAGAATCAATAATTGATTATATAAAACATATACTAAACTTTGAAAAGTGAAAATGTTAACGAATTCGTTAATTGTAAGTTTTGTTTTATTGTAATTCCTCTTATGCCTCGTACATTCGTTTTGAGCTTTTTTTAATACAATGATTTGTAACATTAATACTTCTATGACCTTGCGCTGGAACTAGTTTGGCATTCGCGACTAGTTTCAATTCGTGTAATTTATTTTTAAGTTCACAACTTGATACGATCGTACCTCGAATTCTTTAAAGATAATTATTAAAAGGAGTAAAAATAATTAGTATTGTGACGCGGAACCACGCTTAAATACCTACGGCAAAGAACCTACGTAGTTCCGGGACGAACCGCCTCCTCCTCCCCCCTACCTAATTTCTAAATCGCGATGTAACATTTAAATTTCACATCGAGCTCTGTTGTTAAGTAAGTAACTAAGGCAATTTTTAAGTTTACATCATCACCGCTGCCGCCCAGCCTAGTTATGTTTCTCGCGTTCGACCATCGCCGGTTGTGCAACGCCACGACTTGCCGACACTTGCTCATTGTGGCCGACCAGACTCGTTGCCCAACTAGTTTGACTTCTTGTCGTCTAATTACAATGTTCATTAGGTTATGCCTCGTAATTATTAAGAAATGACCCTCTGTACGTACGTATTTCGACCTAATGCGATTTTCTGCAGGTCGAAACAATTAAATCCTTTACTCTATCTCTACAAACAGTTTTGCTGTTATTTGTTAATTGAAATATCTAATAGTTGTGTTGCGTATGCAACGGTGTTGTAATATCGAATTAACTTCAATATTGTATTACATACATATACACACACTTATGCACAAAATGTCCGGTACAGTCCCTGGCACTTTTATTTGAGCAAATCTAACTGTATTTAAATTTCGTAAAAAAAAATATTGTATGATGTGTTGAATCACGATTCGTAGGAAGTTTACAACTGTACGCTGAAATAATACCCGCAATGGGAGTTATTACGTGATAGCGCGATGAACTTCTACTTATTGCCGTGCGTCATTCTGTATTTTCCTTTGTATAGCGTTTAATTCTTACTTTCCCCACACGTATTGTATCTGAAATGGAATGTTTTCAAACAGTTTTTATAGCATTTGAAATTCTTATATTATTTTCTAATTTAAAAAATTTCCTTGGATATGTTTTTGGACCTCATATCAGAATTTCCTATACACAAACATTACAAGAACGTTTCTGCACTAGATGTGCTAGTTGAAAGGTAAAAAGTGGAGAATGCACACTCTTACATTATCTATGTAGATTCATCAAAAAACTTTTATGTACATTTACGGCAAATTCAAGGGAAAGTTATTTTAGTTGGTTCAACTGTTCCTTCTTAGTTGTCTCACCAAACTATCGTCGTAATTTTGATAAATACTGTTGCTAGAAGTGGGTTTATGGCTATTCCCATAAAAAAGTAGGGATTAATAAGCGTGTCGTTAATTTATATAAACACATATTATGCACACTCTATAATTCTTATTTATTAAAATTATGTAATAATAAAATAGTTCCTACTATTTATGAATGTGTTCATTGGCGTAACTCAGTGTATTTGGAAGTATGTATTCTAAGAGTTCTGTAAAGTTAAGCAACGCTGGCCACAGTTCCTTGGATGGGTGAGCACTAGTGACCGTTTTAAGTGACTTTTGCACTAAGGCACGTTGAACTGTCGGTCCCGGTGGTTGTGGGTATGTAACAATTAGACTTTAAATCCCGTAGTCGGACTTAAATACTATTATTATCCTGATAGACGAATGGTGCGTCACTAGCTGCCATTCCGCTCTTAAACGACAGCTGTATGCTCCAGGCTTTCCACTGTAGCGTGAGAAACCCCCACCCAGAAGTGGGCCGTTAAAAAATTGCATTCATTATTAGTTAGTTTTTTTTTAACTTCACGCCTGTAATCCCCGAAGAGGTAGGCAGAGGAATGTAGAACACTCTCACGTCTCACCGCATACGTTTTTACG
>DWEJ01001122.1:0-13869 GCA_018245835.1 Mysoria sejanus stolli
TTACTTGTAATTTTCAACCCTAGTCGAGACACGAGCCGCGCGCGTCCTTTACATTCATATCCATAACCGAAACTATCCGAAGCTATAGGATAATTCAAAACAAGTTCATATCTGTATCCGTATCCGAATCCGATACTACAATTATTCCTATATCCGTATCCAATCCTTATCCGAAATTTAATATCCATAACATCCCTGCTTTATAGAATAGGATTCGAGGTCCTGAAGATTCTTTTATAATGCTTCAGATGGCAGTGACGGTCGAGGAGAGTAGGTATAAATAATGTCTAATAAATGCATTAAGGAGTTAGACGTGTAAGTGGTGCGATATGTGTGTCGGCGCACTGGCGGGGGGCGGCGCCGGCGGGCGGTCAGCTGGGCGGTCAGCTGGGCGGTCAGCTGGGCGGCGCCGAGCCGGGCTGCAGCAGGTGCTCGGCGATGGGCACGGGCCGCAGCCGCGCGGGGACCTTCTTCTGCGGCCACAGCACCTGCAATGGCAGCAGTCTCGCGGTATAGTCTGCCACTCGTTCTTGGTACAGTTTGGATTCATGTCATTCACTGGATTGTTTTACTACTGAGCTACAGCGGTGGGGTCTTTATATAGAACAATAATTTATATAGATAATATAGTCTTTATATAGATAAGAATACGTATTTTTCTTCAGTGGATATGTAATTATTCTTATAACTATTTGTATAGATAATTTACAGGCGGCCTGCTTAGATTAGGAAATAATACTCATAGAAGAATTTTTCTAAAATGTAACATTGTCTCCCCGGTCGTGCGGTCGCGAGAGCGAATGTCGATCGAGCGGACCCAGGTTCGATTCCCGGGTTGGGTGCTATCAGATTTTACTTCCTTAAATTTTCTAATAGCGGCTCGAAGTCCGTTCACGTGCCGGGTGTATGACAATAAGTTCACCACCTGTGTCATAGTGGGACGTAAACGTAACCGGTGGAGCGAGCAAGGGTACTATATTCGCCGCCTGCCTGGTCGGCCACGTGTCCACACGCACCCGACGCGCCAGCGCGCAGCAGCCGACGGCGGGCGGCGCGGCGGCCGGCGCCAGCACCAGGTCGGCGCCGCGCGCCTCGCGCCCGTCGTCGGCGCGCGCGAACACGTTGAGCTCGGCGAAGCAGCCCGTCTCGATCATCTCCGTCTGCCACGGGATGGACACGGAGCCCGTGTTGAACTTGCCGTAGAACGTGTCGTCGGCCGCGTCCAGGTTCACGCCCTTCACCGTCGAGAACTGCTCGATGTCCAGCACGTCCTTGGCGTACACCGCGTGCGGCTGCAAGCGACAACACGACTATGAGAATAATAAGGACGAGCTACGAGTTGAGTTTGATCATTTAAGTGTTATAGTTATGTTTTAATCGTTAACGGGTCGCAGCGCAAGTGGCGTGCGGAGTCGTGCTGAATAATTTCTAATTTGTGTGCTCAGTGTGGAGGTTTCGAGCAAAAATTTTACGGAGTAAATTTGATAGTGTGCATCGACTCGGGGGTGTTCGAAACACGGTAGTTTATCCTCCTTTAATGCAACAATGACAACATAAGCACGTGAGCTCGTAACAGTGTGAGCACGCACGTCGGGCAGGAAGGGCGCGCGCAGCAGGCCGGCCTCGAGGCGGGCCCAGTTGAGGTGCGCGAAGAAGCGGTGCGCCTTGACGCGCGCCGCGCCGCGCCGGCCCGCGCCGCCCAGCCGCGCCGTCGCGCACTTGGCCAGCAGCGCGCCGCACAGCGCGCGCGCGCAGTCGCTGAACTTGCTGGAGTACTTCTCCTGCTCGTGCTGCGGGCGAGACACTCGCGTGTTCCGATAGTGGGACACGAACGTAGCTTGTAAAACATGACAAACTACTACGTTCCTGTGCCTAGCTCCTTGACAATTAAAAACCTGATATTACGATACGTATTACACTATCTATACAGATATCTGTTTATAATATTAAACTATCTATTATAAACTATCTGTTTATAATATTAAAATAACCACATTTTACAAAATGCACACACAGTACATATAAAAATACATTTTTTACAACTTTTTTCTGTCTGTTTGTCTATCTGTCTCTTTATCTATCTGTCTGTCTATATGTCTGTCTATCTATCTGTTTGTTTGTCTGTCTGTTTGTTAGTTTATCTATCTATTTGTGCCAACTAATCTCTGGAACAGCTGGACCGATTTTGCGGGACTTTCCCTGACATATAGCTAATGTAATAAAGAATAACTAAGGCTACTTCAATTTTATAGTTGTACGCAGTCGAAATCGCAGAGACAGCTAGTTAGACAATATAATGATGAGCCACTGGCTACCTTAACCCTGCGGTCCACCTCCTCCCGCTTGACCTTCTCCTTGCGCGCCCGGAAGGGCGCTCTGCCCTCGATCATCTCGAACACCAGGCACCCGAACGAGAACCAGTCGGGGCTGAAGGTGTACCGCTCGTTGTCTATCACCTGCAACATACACACGTCTAATACACACCCGACTGTCGCAATATTGTGTTGTATGCAAACGCCGCTGATAAGAGAGAATCCTGGATTCGAGCGTCGTGAATACTATTTTTTTTTAATTAAAAATTTTGTGACAGTAGTTCGTAATGCTGGATTTGTATTTAGTGTGGCAACAGACTCAGCATTTATTTCATATCAACGTAACTTCACACCTGTAATTTCCGAAGAGTTACGCAGAGAAGTGCAGTACACTAGCATTTTAACAGTTAGCTTTACGTCTCACCATGGAATAGGTGGCGAGCCGAATGCTATACACCGGGCATATTTCAAGTTTCAGTCAAAGTTAGACAAACATATATAGAACCCAACCCGGAAGTTAAACCCTGAACTTCGGTCGGTTGAAATCGGTAGTCGCTCTTACAACCAACACAACCAACGTGGCAGACACATATTTCATGTCATTTACAGAACTTTTTCCTCGCAATGTTTTCATTCACCGTCATATCCAGTGATATTTAATTGGTTGCGTAAGAGCTCGCACCTCGGGCGCCATGTAGCCCACGGTGCCCACGCGGCCGCGCACGCTGCCGCCCTCGGGCACGTCCACGGCCAGCCCCAGGTCCGAGATGCGCACGTGCCCCACGTCGTCCAGCAGGATGTTCTCCGGCTTGCAGTCCCTGCACGCGCGCTTCACCGTTACATGCATATAATGTTTGCTTATTTTCTTACGGTTAATTTATTTATATTTTTATAAAATAAATAAAAGAAGTCAAAACATTTCATTTTATTACTATGCGCTCGAAGTATTTGGAAAAAAAATCAACTATATAATTCAATGAACAAATACAAATGTGCAAGTTACAACGTCTCAACGGACATTTTTCTACTTACCACAAATGCCAAAAGATGGCGCTAGTCGTTACGAAAACTAAACACCTAAAACAATTTGCACTTATTTAAAATTGCAAAGTTATCGTAATCGTTTGTTTTTCGAAAATATTATGCAAATTTTGGAATGCATATTGAAATTAGTATACAAATGAGCTCATTCATAATGGTGTTTCTTTTGACAATGTAACAACGATGTGAATTAACTCTATGCAGTTGATGAAATAATTGTGTGACAGTAATTTTCGGAACGATATTGGCTAGGTCTTTGGTATTAAACAATACAAAGTACATCGGTAAAAGACAATACTGTGAAAAAAAATACAAATATCGACAGACCCTTATGGAAAATATTCGGAAGAAAAAGAGACAGGTTATGAGAAAAACATAAGAGTAAAAAAAGAAGGTGGACTAAATAAATAAACGCCGAAGGAAAGTAACATAGAGAGGGGGGGGGGGGCAGGTGTACCTGTAGACGATGCCCATCTTGTGCAGGTGCTCCAGCCCGCACGCCACCTGCGCCGCGTAGAACCGCGCGCGCTCCAGCCCCAGCCCCGTCTCCGCGCCGCACGACATGTTGTAGATGTGGAACTTGAGGTCGCCACCTGCGCATGCAGCACCACCTACACCTACCTGCACCTACCTGCACCTACCTCGCCACATACATTACGGCCTCTCGTTTGCATGAGCTCTGCGCTCACACGAAGGACGAGAGGTGTTGATGCATTGACACCCGACTCATCTCTCCACGGATACCGATGGCATTCTATTTGACTGCTGGCGATTCGAATTGCAAACGAGACACCTTTTATGTGGCGAGCGTAAAAACTTGTGATTGTTAAATTATCTACAGGAGTACATGTACTACCTATATGCCCCAGTAATGAACGGTGTATACAAAATATCTATATAGTATATATTCATATGTATATTATGCAGTTCATCAACCGTCGGTTACCATAACGTAAACTCTGTTATGCTTACTTTGCGATCAGATGGCCGCGTGTGGAAATGTCGCAAAATATTGATTAGCATTACAATAAGTGCAGTTTAGTCCACGCGGCTACCCCCTCCACTCACCATTCATAATAGTGAGCACGAGACAGAGCGCGTCCTTGGTCTCGTACGCGTACGCCAGGTTGACAACGAAGCGGGAGTTAATCCGCTGCAGTATCTGCTTCTCGATCAACACCATCGCCTCTCCCTTCCTCTTTTTTATCCTCTTCTTCTCCAGCTTCTTGCACGCGTACATCTTGCCCGTCGCTCTGACCTGTAACGATACAATTTTAGATCATAATTATCACGAAGCTAATGTAATTTTTTAAAGCAATATTTTCTACGTTCTTTCTTTTTCCATCAATATTTATTTGTCCCTGAACGTTATCTTTGAATAACAACATATATAATGCTTAGCAATTCATATAATAATGCTTAGCAAAAGTCCTCCATTAGTTCATGTGAGGCCTGTGAATCCACCAGCTCGCTCGTAGTTATTGTAGCGAAATTCGGCTTAACTCTTGTCAGTCTGAGTGAACACTCGTATGCAATATTGGTCTAAAATGATTGGGAATAACATTAATGAAGGAATAATTGAGATAAAATCAGCGAACCCCTCACCTGGCACGCGCACACCTCCCCGAAGCCACCTTTGCCCAGAACTCGATACATCCTGAAGGTGTTCTGAGTGACCGGCTGGGCCTCCAGCCACTTCCATTGTAGATACCGGTGGAAGTACATGGATCTCTCGAACTCCGCGAAAGGGCAGCCCGCCAGGAAACTTTTTACGCATCGTACACACTCGCCGAATATATCCTTTGAGCCGCCTGAAAAGTGTAAAATATACATATACCAAAATTGTATAGCTATGTTAAACTCGACTGGGGTCTTGAGAGTCAGGAAACTTAACTAGTCAAATCTAGTCAAGTCTAAATCCATACAGAACAATAAGAACACTAGTGCCAGGAGTTC
The DNA here is from genome assembly GCA_018245835.1 of Mysoria sejanus stolli. Taxonomy (NCBI): domain Eukaryota; kingdom Metazoa; phylum Arthropoda; class Insecta; order Lepidoptera; family Hesperiidae; genus Mysarbia; species Mysarbia sejanus. Next base: position 5,310 of record DWEJ01001122.1, read on the forward strand.
ATGGGTGGTGATCGATTGATTTTGTATTACGATGACGCCAAACTTCAAATATGAAACACTAGAATTATAACAGAAACCTTTCACGTCAAACCAATCTTCCAGTTCAGGGTTCGACCAAAATGCACAATCACTGCAGACATTTCGGCCCAGGTCGGCCACCCTTCCATCTATTCATCCATGAGGCTTTGTATCTTTCCCTCATCTTTCCAATTCAGTCTATCCTCCTTGTCTTATTCGGGTCGTCAGACAAACTGGTAAGATGGATACCTCTGCTCTTTTAGTCATCAGGTGTGCCGGACTCAAATAGAACATCAGCCGTATCGAAGACTAGCTTCACGGCATAATATACACACCGCAGAGAGCACTTATCATGTAATTAGTTTACCGCACATTAAATCTAAACAAAAAACTTTACAAAAACAAACAGCCAATGTTTGACCACAAAAGGGGCAAAAATTTGTCCGAAATTATAATCCTACAAGACGCAATGCCTAATTAAAATCACCGATAACATTCGAATAAATCATTTTATCGGCCATCATTCGTACTTCCGCTGATGACGTCATTCGAACACTTGCCTTTGATCCGTTAATTAGCATCGTCAAAGGGTATACCTACACATAGGGAGTCTCTATACATCAAACTGATGTAGCATATGAAATAAATGTTATCAGATTTAGAGCGTGAACTTCTCGTATCGAGCTGTAAAATTATTTTGTTGGCTCGTTAATCCAGTAGTTATGGACATGGAATAAAATGGCCATTTCTGAGTTTGTCGTAAGATATGAACATTGTTGTTGTGTTAATTTCATTTGGAGGAAGTTGAGCCTATCCCCATACTACGGCCCCGACTCTGACATACTACCAGGAATTTCAAGTTAGAAAAAGCCATTAGTACCTATCATTAATTAACCCATTAGCACGTATGTATGTAGTATCCCAACCTGGGACTGACACCAGGACCTCTCGGTCAGCAGACGCACTTTATTATTATCGTCATCATCATGAGCCTATTTCAGTCTAGTACTTGACATAAGCATCACTTAAGAAGCATTGCCCACGCACAAAGTACTCCCCCCGCGCCATCCATTAGGAGCCAGTGCCAAATTTAGATCCTTTACCTCACGCAGTATCCCGGCAAGGGGCCGGGGAATTCGTCGCAGTCGTTAGAACAAAGACGGATTTGTTTTTTTTTTTCAGAAAAATCATTTTTGACGTATTTTGACTTGAAATACTTAACTTACTTAACTTTATTATAAAACAAACACGTTTTCCCAATTCTGTATTATACAACGGAGATACAGAGTTAAACACCGACGGATTTGTTTGTTTTTTTAACGTAAAAACAAACCAAATCTTCAAAGTGCACTCCTGATAAGTTAGAAAATATCAGGTCCGTCTTTGTTCTACGATTGCGACGAATTTATTCTCACTCCGTCCCGACTCGGATAGGACACGTCATTAGACAAGTCATAGACTTATAACACTATTTGTTTGTTATTAGAAAAGATTTTTTTAACGACAGTGACGTCACCTTCGAGCTGCACGCCGGCGTCGTCGACGACGCTGGCGGCCACCACGTCGACGACCGCGTCGTCGTCGTCCGTCTTCAGGTACTTGCCGAACACCTTCGCGGCGAGCGCCGCCCGCTCCTCGTCCACCTCCACCTCATACTTGTCAGCCTAGAAACAAAACACTTTCATGCTATACATGCGATTGTATGACTTTTATTTCAAACCTCCATCATTGGGGTACCCGGTACCCGTTTATGTATATAATTTTATTTACTGTGCTAACATTAACGAATTTAGAGGCGACTCAGTATGGTTTGTACAGACCTACTTCTTTCCATATATGTATATCTACAGAAAATATATTATGTACTTTGGTGTATTCCAAGTTATCGAGTCATTTCACCTGGTGGTCCAGAGGTCCTCAGTTCGGATTCCGGGTCGGGTAATATTTGATTTTTCTAACTTAGGATTTTCTAGTTTAAACTTCTATTAGAGTTTGGGTTTGTACCCAGTATAGTGCAAAACATTCACCCCCTATACCATGATAGGGCGTGATAGTGTATATCAATATTCTCCACATAGTTTATGTATCTACATTTTATCCACTTTGAAAGAGGTAAATATTCTTCAACAGACAGAACTGTGTAATGAACATTATGAATATCCCGCAAGCTAGATGCGAAAAAAATTCAGCACTACAGTAGATGCTCTTGAGTCCTGAACTCATTATCATGATTAATGACGCCCACAATCGCAACGCTCCATTAGCCATAGAGATTATTTCGCACCCCGCCTCACCCCGCCTCACCTCGCCTCACCCCGTCTCACCCCGTCTCACGGCCCGAGGCTCGGGGCGCGAGTCCCATCCGGCTATCTCCGCGCCGCGCGCTCCTCGCTTGCAACTTTAAAGTGATGAATTAAATTTCACTTAGCGACGTGTCCGCTGTGAGGAGAGCCTTTCTACCTTGAAGTGACTCAATTAGCACTTTTCGGAACAGTTTATTTCTTTGGAAGCGGCGGGATAGTGAAAAAGATAATAGGTAGTCAACATTTTTGTTGGAAACAACATGATGAGGCGGCTTGGTATCATTGAATGTAAAGTTTGCTTACATTAATCATTTATTAAAGAGAGGAGAATTGAGCAACAAAAGGTTTTAAAAAAAGGTGGGTAGTTTGAATTTGTTTTCAATATTCACAGAAATTGAAATAGAGGATTGAGTGACTGACACTATCATTTCTAAACCAACAAACCCGTTCGAAATCTCTTTCAAATGTAACGGGCGGCAGTGGACACTGCTCACTGTATACTTATTTGTTACACATCACTTAAATTGCAAAACCAACTAAACAAGACAGAAAGCGTGACCTATGCTATCATCGTTACAGTAAGTACATCATTATATTTCAGTTGGCACAGTTGGCGCAGGCGCACGGCATCACAAAAGCATTCGTTGCCGATTCAATCACGGAGGAGAATTATTCCGTGCCAAGAGACGGCACCCTCGCAGCTCCTTAAAATGCAACGAACGAATCATCCGCCGACAAAATGTGATTTCCTTCCAGCCAACGCCCGCCCCCCGCCGGCTCGTCTCCGCGACAAGCCGATATAAATCTGAAGGCGCACGATTGCTAACTCGTTTACGAGCGGTTTGCGACGTTCGTACAATTCAAAAGTGCTTGTAATCAGATATACTTGCCTTGCCAGTTATTCTATCACTGACTTGTTCGGATATAAAAGAGTGCGGGGCATTTCTTCGCAGGATCTCCTTTATAATGTTCGACAGCTCTAGTTCATTATATGATACCGATGCTAAACCTCTACGACGTTTTTAACTTTTATTATTTTACGTTTCGTGAGTGTTTTTTACGCTCTGCTTAACACGTATTAACTTTTTATTTCAAAAATGGATTTATTTCTGCGTTATGGCTTTAAATGTTCTTTTAAGCTTAGGCTTAGGCTTAAAGATCAGGCGGTGATGTATACAACAATATAATAATATATTAACGCTTATTACGTATGGTATCACACAGTATACCGCTACGACACGTTTACGAGTGCGAGTAATCAGTTTGCGTAAATGTAATTTAAAGATGAATTATTGCACACGATCTCTAAATTTTAATAAGGTATATCAATAAGTTTGTAACAGACAAACATTTAAATCTAGGCCAATCTGAACACCACCAAAGACAGGAAATTGATATACATATGTAGCATTTAGGCATGTAATACATTGACCCTGTAGCTCGGAACTAGAATACGAGCTACGGTATCTCCTGCCTGACGTAAGAGCCGCATATCGTCGTGAGAACTGGAGGACATAGGATGAGGCAATGATACCGGTGCGTTCCGCAGGAGATCCCGGAGTCTTCCTATTAGCGCTGAGGAAGGCTACCGAGGGACTTTTTGTGCGGTAAAAGTCCCACATAACCCGGTATCTCTCCCCGGGTACCTTTTGAAGGTTTCTCCCGCGTAAAAAAAGGGCATGTAATACATATATACTTATAAATACAGCCATATATATAACCGAATGCGCCTGTGTAACCGAAGACGTAAGCAGAGGAGCGTAATACACGTTCACGTTCCATGTTACGTTTACGTGCCACTTTGGAATAGGTGACAAGCCTATTGTGGTCTACACCTACACCGGCCACTAATCCAATCTCCGAACTACTCCTAAAATGTAAGATAGAATAATCATATAGTTTCTGAACCGGAATTCGAATCCATAACCTCATGATCGGCAGTCGTGCTTGCAACCAACACGTTTAACGAGGGTAACACCTAATAATAACAAGTACTAACAACTAAAAATTAAAAATACTATGCGATCTAAAAATAACAAATACTAAAATATGTACTTCGATACTATCAAATATATTACCAATCATGTACAAAACGTGATTCACATCTCTTACAATAAAGTGCAACAAATATTACGCAAATACATATTTAAGCTTTCACTATGCCCCTGTCAGGGGTCAAGATATATTGGTTACTCTGTCAAATTTCAGTTACAGAATAAAGACAGCGAGTGTATACCACCGGCAATACCTAACCTTCCCCAAGGAGGCGGCCCTCTCCGCTGAAACACTGCACGATATTTCAAGCAGGTGTCATAACATACGTAAATTATAAGGTTCCCGTGGTATTCGCTGCAATATTTCTTTATTTGGGTGATTTATACAACGTATGTTGTATAAATAACCCAAATATGTATGTATATCATTTTGCTCTTTCGTAATAAAAAATCATAGAATTTTCAACTGAAATTATATTATGAAATTAAATTATATTTTTTAAAAACATTTGGCTTGCACTAATTAAATAACAATAATAATGTCCGATTACAATACAATCCTTTTAAGACCGTTATTATGTCAAACAGTAAACCTCTGCAAGTATACTCTGTACCTGTTTGACCACAGACTATACATCAACAATATGAATATAGACAACAAAAGTCTAATTAGCACGTATGACACAAAACTTATATTTCTGCACTACTTCATATAAACTGTTTCTATGGCAAAAATCTCACTCGTTCACACGCGCAGTTCTCTTAAAAAGCATACGCTTAAAAGTGTTGGCACCAAAAATATAAAAATCTTATATGATGTAACATATCATTTGAGTGCGCGACTGTACATACACACTCATCGCTAGTGTTCCAGAGCGTCGTGTAACGCTCCAAGTTTCATCCCGGGAGAAATGCACCTCTTTCACATTCTCTAGCCATGCTCCATACGTGAAAAGGTTTTTTGTTCCCGCATGTTGATCCTACGTTGGAGCTCAAGTCAAGTCGACATTTTCTACCTACTATCTTAAGTCAAGTCGTGTTTGGACGGTGGTTTTGAAAGGTTTTTGTTATTAATACATTATGCATTTTTCTTTAATTATAAATCGATAAAATTCAGTTTTGACTTTAAAATGTCAGTTTGATATATTTGGCATTCGGTGCTTTCTGCCCGCCTCGAGAGTCGACCGGCGCTATGGTACCCAGAGCAAGCTGCCACTCACCGCGTCGAGGAAGCTGTTGTACTTGTGGTACTGCGGCCGGTTCCGCTCGCAGAACTGCCGGAACAGCAGCTTGCCGATGGGCTGCTGGTCCACCACGTAGTCGTAGCCTACATCTGGAACATCGTGACGGTACAACTATAAACATATCCTTGCATTATTCAAACTCAACGATAATCCGAGGTAAATATTGCTAACCAGTACAAACAAAATAAATATACGATTTTTACAAAATAAAGTTAGACATTCACCGATCACGTTTAAGTAAACTAAAAATAGCTAGATGTTAATTAGTCACACATTTCAGATAAAATATATCTAGATAATTTCTCCAAAGACCCGAGTTACGATGAAACGACGTATCCTATTAGCAACAATTCAAAATGCACATACAGTAATATCCACACAAACATATCTTGGTTTGGTTCACAAAAGGAAGTATTGTGCTTAATTCAACAATAAACTCGGCTATTTTCGTCCTGACTTCGCGCGTTACGTCACAACATCACATTTAGTAACGTTCAAAACAACGGAACTCAACTCGAAAACATTCGCACTGGAGCCAATGTCCTAACTACCTAGCTATAGCTCGCAAGAGTGCACTAAGCACCTTTGATGACGTCATAGCGAGTTACAGTCTCTTCAAAAGCGAAAGCGGCAGACGTTGGTAGACAGTGTCGGATGACGGAAGGAGAGTCCCTTTCCTTGTTAGTGCCAAATTGATTCTTGCGCGTTGTACGTAGCGGTAAACTAAATTTAATGAGAAAAGCAAATTTCATTATAATGATGATTGATATCATTCTCATAATATATTCACTTTCTCAGACACCGGAAATAAAAGGAATATTTTTGACATCCGCTGGGTGGAAAATATAAAAAACTTGATTTCACTCTATCCACATTATTTTTTCCTTTTTATATTATTACAATATAATAAAGCGTGAACCGTCTTATAATTGCTTCTGTTTTAGTTTCCTGTATATTATTACGAATCGCGTATTATTATTTGTCTATGCTTTTAAGATCAAAGCATTTGACGGTCATTTGGGCCACATTTAAGACCAGCTATACATGGGTATGCCATGTCCAAAAATAATTGATGGAATGCTGTTTATTATATCATCACGCCAGGTTTTTATGGTATAGGCAGAGGACGCACTTCATGTATTCATCGCTATCTTAATACACGCGCGCCGATTTCCGAGAATTTTTTATTTAATCTGAAATTATTGTTTATTGCTGCGTAAATGACACATGAGTTCTAGTACCTACACGCTTTAGAGCGAAGGATAATATCATCCTCGAACACAGCTTTATGAGTGTATGTACCTACATACAGTTGGTTGCAACAATAAAAATGGGGAAAACCTATTCTTCAATGTTGTTTTGAAGAAAGGTCTACAACGTATGAATATCCAAAAATTTATGACTATTAGTTAATTAACATCACGCCTGTTATTACCGAAGTGATAAGCAGAGGAGTGTAGTGCACTCTTAATTTTCACCTGTTAAAATGGGTATATTTTTAAAAATGCGTACAGAATAAGGATGTAAATTTTTAATAAAACACGACCGATTTCGTCAGGATTGCTGTAAATATCAAAAGTCAAGTGGTCTATCGAAACGTAGCCCGTCGAACTTCCTCACCTCCGCCTCGTGGGCTCATGATAGGAAGCATTAAGGACAAGTCGTGACGAACGCTAACTACAATCAATCACATGGGCATTCGGTGCTGGTACTCTCGATGCCATATGTAACTATTACCTGTGCCACTAAAGAATGAACTTGAAATTAAAGTGCATACACTAATATATTACATTTTTTAATACACTTTGTATACTACGCCCGAAGAAAATCTAGGAGAAAATTTTCTAATTAGAATTTTTTTTGTAGCGTTCGATCCGGTAATCTAATCCGGGACTTCTCGATGGGCAGTCGCACTTGCAACCAACCCGACCAACGCGGCAATCAGGTAACTAGGTACTAATTGGGGATGTTAGCTTTAACACAACTACCAGTTTGTATACATTGATGCTATGCAATACTAGAACTCACTGCAGGCGTTGGCACATTGTAGGCGTCAGGTGATAGCAACTGAGCTCACAAATAGCTGTGTAACTAGCTACATCGTTACGACAGGTCCTTTACCATGTACGCAGAAAGCACAGAATGCTACATAGAGATATTTGCTACTTCGACCACACTCACTACTCTTAAGCGTGCGCCGGCTCCGGAGACCTGACGATGTGATAATAATTACTTAACCCGTCCTTTGTCATTGGCTCATTCACCTGCATTTCCTCATAAGGATCTGCAGAGATATGTAGTACTCTCCCGCGTCCCACCACAGAGGTAGGGCGTGTGGCTATTGTTATAGACATGTTATTTCAAGTTCACTCCGCACGAGCGCGGGGAGCACGTATCGTGTCTATTGTACAACAACAATATCCCAAAAGTACAATAATGAGATAATGCTTGAGCGTTATCAGTTTAGCGGCGGGGCGTATCTCCGTGGCTTGTTATTGACTTGTCCAATTAGCGCTTATTAGAGTCGGATAATTTCGGAAATCTGTTGCAATATAGTTTTGCTACTGTTAGAACATGGTATAGAAAAAGCTACACCTCTGTTGTTTATTATTGTTATTATATCTTAAAGCCAGGTCCCACACGGGGGAGGCGGATCGCGAGGCCCTCCAAATATCTCTTACGTACCTCAAGTGCTTCTTCTACATTCATCATTCTATTTTTATCATCACACACGCACGCCATTTCGGAGACCTCTTGACTTCCCATCATGTATAATAAACCCCATAACTTGTTTACCTATACAGGGTGTACACCTTTATACGACAAATAATTTAACTACAAGTTCTACTCCTTCCTTATTAGATGTTGCAATAATTAAAAAACACAACATCAAATTTAAAAAACTTTTTTTTTAAACAAACTTAATAATAAATAATGGGGTAAAAAATAGAACGACATTTGTACACATCAGTTCAGTCACCTTTGATAAAAGTGCATAATA
>DWEJ01001123.1:0-13868 GCA_018245835.1 Mysoria sejanus stolli
GGCTGCATGTGTGTATGTATGTGCGTGCGTGCGTGGTGTGTGTGTGTGTGTGTGTGTGTGTGTGTGCGTGCGTGCGCGCGCGCGCGCGTGTGTGCGTGCGTGTGTGCGCGTGCGTGTGTGCGTGCGTGCGTGCGTGCGTGTGTGTGTGCGCGCGTGCGTGCGTGTGTGTGTGTACATGAGTATGTGCGTCTGTGTATGTATATCATAGTTATACAAATTTTTGCATGTGAAGTAGATACTGTTTGTATTTATTTAAAAGTGCTCTGCTACACTGCTCTGTTTGTTTTCCGTCATTTATTTTAAGATCCAATTTGCTGTAAGGGCCGTATTAATAATATAAAAGTTGTTCACAAATCATAAATAAAGGGCACCTTGCATTGCAATATGGTGCCTTTTATGATAATAAAAATAATTTCATATCTACTTATATTAAAGGTCGCACCAAATTACCTTTACACGGCTAGCCTCATTATAGGTATATCGTCTATGGACGGAGTAACTTTTGACACCGGTAAACATTAAAAAAAATAATGTTATAAAAGTATACCTTTCTGGAATTTGCTAGCTCTCAAATTTATTCGAATTGAAAATCACAGTACCTACGTTAAAATTCCGGTTGTTTCAGTATTGCTTGCCAAGTTTTGTTTTATGTTCCGATGTTTGGTTATAATAAACAAACGCCACGTATTTTACAAACAACAACGAACAAATAAAAAAGCTCAACAAACAAAACAGAATGCGTGAGATAAAACTTTGAAAAATATATTTCTCGTTTTTATTACTGGCAGCAATACATATCGCGCGAATATTGTAACGGCAGTTTGAAATTTAAAAATGATTCACGTAAAAACGTTCCGATTTACATATTAATTACAATTAGAATGGAATTGTTTATTCTTTCGAAATTAGGCATTTTGTATTTTTATTGTAATAAATATACACTTTTTTTTCTATTTTTAAAATAGGGTGCATGTATATAATTCACAGTTTCAAATTTCCTTTTTAGTACATAAACAAATACATCCTAATTACCTTAATTCATAAATCCATTTATCTCATTCGTTTAAACAATGTATGTTATGTTCTATATAGTTTGACACAATAGAGAATAGGAGCCATAAAAATAATATAAGTTTCGACATGAAATTAACAATCCGCCACAAACAGTAAATCTCTCCTATTCAAGATGTGCGACAGCACTCAGAAGCCTTTCCTTTGTCTCTGGCTTTTCGCCTTGTCTCCGCGGCGCGTTTCACGTTATTTAATTAAAAAATTAAAAGAGCCGGCCTGAGCGAAATGAAAATATGAAACCAGATATAATTCAGCGGGACCATTTTCGTAGGAATTACCTACATTTTTTGTTTTGTCCTTCCTAATGAGATTTAGCTTCTTAAGTTTAACATTATTTTCATATTTTGTAATTAGCATCGCGTATTATACTGCTATACGTCAATAATAATACGTGTGGCGGAAGTATGACATAAAACTACTTGTAAATAATGAATGCAAAACAATGAATAACTTTATGAGACAACTACACTTGGTGCACTAAATATATATGCGCTTGTCTATAGTAAAGACCGAGCGCGGGAGCGCGAACGGATTCGATATATTGGACGTTTGAAGTCACTGTTAGAGTTTATGAATGTAAGAGGTGCAAAAAACGGCAGGTTTTGTTTGTCACTGTTAAACGCGGCATGTACAAGTAGTTTGGTCCGGACAGTACAGCCGCTGACCGTTCTCGTGGGCAAACGAAGGAAGTACTACTGTCAATTCTTTTAGGTCTGTACTTGGACTATTGTCAGCATAGAGTATTTACAGATGATATAAAAGAAAAAGAAACTCAATTTGTATACGTGTAACAGTACTAACTGAATCTAAGTTAGGAAAATCTAATAGTACAACGATTTGGGAATGGAACCCAGGTCTACTCGACTACTCTGCGCTTTTGATGCGCTACGATTCCTTGTAGTCATACAATCGGGGGCATCACCGCTCACGCTTACGCCTCACACTATGTAGCCAGCCTTATTTTCTCGTCGAGTGTACTAATGTAACTAAGTTAATATCGTGGCTGTATTTTTCTTTGTCTGTATATATAGACATAAAATGATTAGCGTCAAGGTCTCGTTATTCGCTAATTAAAATACTGAATACATTTTTGTATTATCAATTTTGCAATGTAGAACAATAATTTTTTTTCATAATTGAAAATCTTTCAAATAATAATGGAACACTAAAAACATGACGCTAATTATCCTAAAGAATAAATGGAAAGTAAATAAGATTTATAATCAACGGCGTGGGAAATTTAATTAACAATTTATTCTCGCAATTTGCGCGCGTGTTTACGAATAAGGGCACAGAATTCTTTATTTTTCAATTAATAATTTCGAAATTATCGCGAAAATTCATTAACTATTATTATAGAAATTAATGGATGAATCAATAATTAATTGAATGATTTCAATTTATGTTTCAAATTATTTACTGTGGCTTCTTAAGTTGTTTTTTATTTGTTGTACTAGCAAATGGGGTTTAAACGATGTCTGTTGTACAGTTGTTTGGAAAAACTATTAAATGTGGATAAGATTATTATGTTGGTATCCGTTCTATTTTGGTTTCTAATTCTGGAATTAATTCGCTAATTAATAAATAATTAAATCGACTGCCTCGTTGGTTGTGTTGGTTTTTTTTTTATATTTAGCCTGACAAACAGGCAGACGGGCCACTTGCTGGTAAATGGTCACCGTCGCCTATGAACATGAACATTCACAACACCCGAGGAGTGACCACTGTATTGTCGGGTTTGAAGGAGAGCGACTGCTGATCGGGAGGTTCCGGGTTTGATTCCCGAGTCGAACACTACAAAAATTTTCTAATTTATATTTTCTAGTAGTGGTTCGGAGTCTGGATATGTTCCCGATGCATGGCAATAGGCTCACCACCTATTCCATAGTGAGACGTAAACGTAACCGGTGAAACGTGGGAGTGTTCTGTATTCCTCTGCCTACCTCTTCGGGGATTACAGGCGCGAAGTTACGTTAGTAAATATTATGTTAAATACTGATCTAACGTAAGTAGCATTACTATAACTTTTATAATCGGTTTTGTTTCAATTCGAAAACGTAATTCAAATTCAAAACTCGCATTTCATTATAATGTACATATATATTATATGTACCTATCGAAGATAAAGGCAGAGTTGTGTAGTAAGCTCCCACGTTTCACTAGTTACGTTTTCGTCCCGCTATGGAATTGGTGGTGAACCTGTTGCCATACACCGGGCACGTACGTACACTTCGAGCCACTACCAGAAAATACAATTTGCTCCATCTAAAGACTCATAACAGCAAGACATCTAAAGACGCAACTATATAAAAACGCAAAATAATGTAAATAATATTGAAAGAAAAATCGAAAGTAGAATACAATATTGCGTGGAAATAAATTGCGTAGAAATACGGTCATTATAATAATAAATACGAACATTAAACTTCATAAAACTTTCCAACCCACTTATTATTCATTCATTTGATTAATTCAATTAAGGCTTCGTTTAAAAACATAGCAATTAACAGTTAAATGAAAGGCTTAATTGAAAAAAAAATAGGCCACAAATTATCTTACAATTATTTTGAGAATACCTACTTGTTATCTTACAATTATTTTGAGAATACCTACTTTTTTTTTTAAATGATTAAATCTGGAACATTGAATCACCACCTCAATTATACGTCCACTACACTGAATAAAATTCAGTAATACAAGTTTACTTAATTAGAGAATGGTTAAGGAGCGTGTCTCAGTAAAATTTCGGAGCGAGAATTTTTTTTCATACATTCGAAAACCCTAAATATATACATATGTATGTATACAATATAATATTGTGTACTATTAATGAGGATAAAACGTTTACATGAATAATTTTTTTGATAATAATAATTGTTAATGTTATTTTCGAACCAATTTATTTTATTGATTTATGGTTAATCGCATAAAATAATACTTATTCGTTATGATTAGTATTATTCAATAATAAAGTTGTTTGAACGAATTGTTTAGGAAGCATAAAATTACTTATTTAATTAAAAATAATAGTAGTTCATTAATTTGTAAATACCCTTAGTGAATTGGGCGGGCAATGATTGGTAAAACATAAGTGAGTATTCTATTTTAAGAAAACTTTAACTCATTTGTACTACTTACACAGGCTAATATAAAAAAAAACCTAATTAAGTATATTTTACATTACTAAATAATATCTCATTAAATATTTAAACATAAATCAAATACTAATTACAGCATTAAATAAATGTCATGACGTTTAGGTGCCTTTATTTTAAGTGTGTTTAATATAAATGTATTTGTTATAAGTGTACGGTGTAATATTTTATATCAAGTAACATAACTATAAAATATAATAAAGCGTAGATACTAACACGATAACTAATCGTAACAAGTAAATTATGGAAAACTGCTCCTCGATTTGAATAAAAAAAAATAGTAGCTATTCGACTTTCGAATCCTATTACTCATACTTTTTGCTCTTTGAACTGTTCAACATTCTTATACCCATAGACATTTCGTTTATTTTTATAGTTGTTTTGATCGATAATTTATTAGGTATATTAGGATATAATTGTCGTATATTGAACGAGTGATTCTTAAAGTTTATTACAATAGCGTTAATAGTTTTTACAGTTGTAGAACGGTCATTGCCGGACGTCACGCGCACGCGGGTAGCCCCCGGCCAATTTTACGCCAATTGGCCGGTCATCAAACGCACTCCGAGGGATGAACCTGACTCTAATAATGTTTGGTTCCCCTTTAGGGGCGGCATGAAATTTTTAATGGTTCAAGTATACATAATTCATTCGCACGAAATGATTAATTGGACAATATTAAAATGCTTTTCAATTAAAGATAGAACAAAAAATAATTGACCTTGTAACTAATAATACAAAAGATTGTTTATTATTTCGTCAAATATTTTGATAATTATTCCATACCTATGGACTTCACAACGAGACATTTTCACTTGGGTATACGTGTTTATGGCTCGCCTACTTTATCTACATTGTGTCTATGGAAATCTTTCGTGCAACTATTTCCATAACCCTCAATTTGAGTGTTGCCATCGATTATAAATATCGGTGTGTGATTATAAATAGAGTGCTTCCACCCCCGAACACAGTCCCGTTTCAATTACCGATGCATTTATTGTCAAAACACCGGCCCGCGCGACTCGGCAAGGTACGACACTACAATTCACTACATATCAGTATCAATACTACTCACACCAATAATATAACATAACATCACACCCGTATTTCTATAAAGGGATAGACAGGGGAGTGTAGTACTCCCAGTTTTTCTCAGTTATATTATGCATCTCATAGAAACGGAGTGAGTCTATTACCATCGTCACTATTTACATTATTTATTAAGGAAGTATCAAGAGACACATTTTAAAATCCTATTTGAAAATCCCCTTAATGGAAAGCGGAAAAATGAATATTTAAATCAATATTTAAAAAATCAATATTTAAATGTGATATAAACAAGTGATAATTTTACATTTTTTCTGTAGCGACATAAACGTGATCCTATTTTGAACTATTATAATCCACAATATATAAAATTCATTAAAACATGCAAAACCACTAAGTATTTACAAATAATTTATAATTACCACTTGCAACAAATAACAGCAAGGTATATTTTATATGAAAAAATTAATAACCTATTAATGTCCATCTACAAAGCCGTGTCCATGCATTAAGAATAGAGTATCTCAAAATACAACCCAATATTGTCCCAACTATGAATGAAATGTTTGTAAACATCAGTTCACGTATCATTAAACCGTTAAACCTATTTGAGGACGCCCTCGTAAAGGATTTCGACCTAAATAGCGCAACGTTTCAAATCTTTTTAAAATTAAACTGCCATCTATGAGATCAAACACGATAACAAAATGTCCGGTGGCTCAATGATATTTGAATGACGATTCCAACGACCATAGAGTAGCTTGAAACTTTTTTTTGATCCGAGCAACGATATCACACAATACTGCCGAAACACAGCCACGGAGGTCGGACAATAGCGGCGTAAGACAGAATGGGGAGTTATATTTTATTGAAAGACCCTTTTCGATGGTGGAGTGTTGTGTAAATAGAATGAGCGGTGAATTCGTCGAGGTATAATGTGTAGAATATTGGTGCTGCGCGCTTCTGTACCGAGCTCGGATCGCAACTGCCGACTGTACAATAAAATGATGCGATCTTAAAAGCAAACACGATGTGCACATTTCTTCATTTATGTGTGTTACCACTCCTCAGACTGGCGCGAGTATTCTTTAAATATCAATTGTTAAAAACCGTAAAAAAGTTTTTTTTTTATATTAGGTACGTTTTACGTTTTAAATTATGCAATACACTTCGTAGTCACTCTAATAGGTATACACTTGACTCATATCAGCACCAGACTGAAGACAATAAGAAGCAAATTTTGACATGTAAACAAAGAGTTGTATTAACGAGTTCAGATATGGTGTCTGGGTACATTGTTTAAATTTACGTGTCTTATTCGTGCAGTGGCTTATTTGCAATATGTGGTATAAGGCCGCGATGTCTCGACTCGAGAGTTTAGTCCACTTTCCATTTATGTGATGTAGGGATAGCTCTGTGATGATTTTCTTCTACAAGCCTGATATAGCAACTAAATTGATACAATTACTAGTATGTAACATATTATAGCATTTCTAACGCAGGAAATTCAAATACGCCAATTAGTATTTATTTAAAAAACTATTATATGCATTTTTAATGATATTTAGATCCTATTTACATTAGGCATATTTTGAGTTTTAGAAATCCTACATTATGATATGATGTAAACAACAAACGACAATTTTTAATTTCGTGAAGTACCTGAAAATCCCGGGACACTGCAGCGCGGGAACGGTTTAGTGTCATTACGGAAAATGGCGGGCTGGCACTTAAATGTTGCCAGCGCGAGGAGTTTAATTTTACCACGCTAGTATTAATTTTTTTTCATTCCCCAATGATAATAGGACGCTGGCGCGGTTTGTTACAATGTAATTAAAATATTAAATGTGGGTGGAATTCGCAAAATTCCGGGTTGCATCTCTTTAATACAGCGGTAACTGCATAGTTGTGGAATTATGGCTGGCGCGACAATTACAGAATGTGCGGTTAAAAACTACGATTCTGCGTGAAAATAAAATGAATGTAACATTTAAGGGAAATTCTTTGGAATAAAATGCAGTGCGATCAGAATTGTACGAATGAAAAGAATTCCGGTAAAAAATTAATTATTTGTTACTATTATTTCTTTGTCTCAAGAATACAAGTTATTTTCCATAATATGCGGTATTGCTAACATTACGCATTACTGCATCGCCAAAGCAGTCGGCAGAGGAATGTTGTACAGTCCTATGTTTTACCGATTGCGTTTCCTCACACTATGGAATAAACGGTGGGCCTAATTTAACAATATTTTGAAACTTTTTACATCTATTTAGGTATTAATGAAAGTGACGGGTTTGTCTGTATATCAAAATTTTAGGTATAAGTTTTTAATGACTGCATGTGAAAGTATATAATGGTATCTATATATTATATAATAAATATGCAATTTTATAGTATTTTGTCTGTGTGTTTGTTCCGGGTAATTCCGACACTAGTACTGACAGATACCTAATGATATACCTAAGGAGTAACTTTTTTCTCCCTCGTGAAGGAAGTAGTCAGATCTTGTACCTATATCTACTAATAAAAATATTAGGGAAAAAATGCAAATTCTCAATTTTTTTGCGGAATAACTTTATAATACCTTAAAATCATTATTTTAACCATATTCTCATTGAAGAGAAAAAACATATTTTTGTGAACATTATGATTTATAAATGAGGACATTTCAGTGACAACCAGTGACCGTTGGCTCCAAACTATTTAGCATCTGGTCAATTCACATCCGTTGTTCTTTGTAGCATATTAAACACTTTTTAGGTAAAAGATAAAAACTGAGCTATCGACCGTTGAACATACTAAGCAGTGCACTCAGTTTCCAGGCTGATGACGTCGACGTCCGGCGGGATGGGCCACGTGAACAACATGGGCGGGCTGGCCGCGTGCGCGGGGCCCGACGCGAAG
Source organism: Mysoria sejanus stolli (assembly GCA_018245835.1). NCBI lineage: Eukaryota > Metazoa > Arthropoda > Insecta > Lepidoptera > Hesperiidae > Mysarbia > Mysarbia sejanus. The sequence continues at coordinate 8,181 of DWEJ01001123.1, forward strand.
CCCATGCAGTTCCCGCTCGCGCAGCGCCGCAAGAGGCGAGTGCTCTTCACCCAGGCACAAGTGAGTTTAGCTTCAATTCCACTTAAAGTTTTCTTCACCATTCCCTGTTTTCATGTTGCACCCTGACAAATAGACTATATGCCATTTGATGGTAAATGATCACTGTGGAGACAATTACAACACCGGAGGCGTTACCAATCTTGATAACAATTCGATGGTAATACCACACTTAGTTCTCACATCCTTCCGCAGCAGGGACTGGTGTTTTGTACTGCAAGTTCTATAAAACCTAAATCAGGTCCCAGGCCTTTATTGAATTCACCTTGAAACCTTTATGTAAGGGAAGAATAAATGAAATAATAATAGATAATAACTATTTCATTATAATGCTAATTATTATCTATTATTATAATGAAATTTTTCTTAGTGTTATTATTGTAGTTTGATGTAATGTTGTTCGGTGGTGGAGTCAGAAGTCCACACAGCGTACGTTACGAGAAGAGTGAATAGAATGATCAAGTCAGATATCGGAGGACAGAAATATTTAGCACTCGGTGCTCTCTGCCTACTCCGTAAGTAATTTTGTGTGATGATAATAAAGAATAATTGATTTAAATTCTATGCTCTTTTACGGCTCCTCTTCTGACTTCACAATTATCATTTACGCGCGTAAAAGAAGGTCATCTTCTTGGCGAAAAATTTATTACAATGTCTCCTAACCTTATAATGCCTAACGAGAAATGCTGAGTTTCCTCCAAGATTATTCATGTAAATATTTGTCACCAGTTGTCCAGTTTGGAAGCGATTACTTCCATATCGACCCTTCTGTAGTTCCACTGTTGGAACATGGGTCTCCTCTCAGAAAGAGAGGGTTACTTCTAGATTACTAGAGGATTACTTCTAGATGTAAATTTATTTGACCAAAGTTTCTTAGCAAGTCTCAAAATATCGTTTCCGTACCTATTTTAACACGAAATTTTTAATATAAGATTTATTTTGTTAAATGTACAGATATTGATGTAATTATTTTGTTAAAAGTATAATTATATTACACCTATAATAGTGTTAGAGTTAATTTTTTGTTCTTTATTATAACTACAAATTTTGTAATGCTGTTTATTAAAGCAGGAGAGTTTAACCAGGAGAGAGGCAGGTACATTCGTCCCCGCGAAATCTATTTGTAAAATGATCGGCAAATAGCGCCCCCCGCGTGGGGTGCGCAAATAAACTGGCAGCACTCGGGGGAAATGAACAAAAGTTTAGTTACGTGATCGGAATAAATTTATAGTCGCGACGGAGATTACGCGTTTAGGGCACATCAAAAAGATAAGTTACCGAACGATGTGGCGTAAAAGTGGATTCATTTATAACTTCGTTCGCCCTTGCACGAGTTTGACCGTTACTGAGTAAATTGAGGCACTGTTAGTGCCTTGGTATCCTACAGGCGTATGAGGTGTGAGAAGCTGCGTTCTGCGATCAGCAAACCGAATGCTCCGCATGGGGATTATAGGAATAACCGCTCTGAGGAGGCCTATGGCCAGCAGTGGACTACAATAGGCTGTTGATGATAAGTTAATTATCAAAAGATAAATTCAACACTGAAAACGTAGATTATTCTCCATAAACGTACTATATGTATTATTGATACGCCCGGCACGAGTAGTGCGTGATACGCTTAATAACCAGATGAGAATTAAAACGTTTCTATTAGACAAAAGGAAGTTATGAGTGCAATCGTTGACTAAATGAAAATACTGTACGATTATAGTTCTTAAAATATTTAATGTCTAAAACTACAATATTCAATGTCTAAATGTAGAGTTAAAAAGAAAGGAACACCACGCCTGTAATCCCCGAAGAGGAAGGCAAAGGAGTTTGGTGTATTCGCACACTATTCGCATTTCACCAGTTACTCTGCGAGTATGTATGTTCTATACACCGGGATCAATTTTAGATTATACTTTTTGGAATTTACAATTAGAAAAATAAAACTAATACCCAACCTCGGGGACAAATCCAGCTTCTTTCGAGCAGGAGTTTCAGCTACTCGACCAACAGCAGACCAGAGGCAGAGTTAGGATTGAATAGAAAACATTACAAAGGATTTACTCGTGATCCGCCGTCTCTTCGTTTCAGTGTAGGTACACTACTCATATAACTGTTCATCATCATCATCATCAGCCTATCTCAGTCCACTGCTGGACATAGGCCTCCCCCAAACAGCGCTATTGCGCCCTGTCCTCGGCTTGCCGCATCCAGCTTCTGCCTGTAGTCTTTCGCAGATCGTCATCCCACCTGGCCGGATAATTGTTCTGCATAGAGATAAGTCTATAAAAATGTTCATCATCAGCCTATTGAAGTCCAGTAGACATAGGCCTCCCTTGAGAGGCTATACCTATGGTTCCCATGCGGGGCATGTGGGCTGGAGAGCGCGAAGCACATCCCCTCACATCTCCTACGCTACTGCCCGTAGGCGGCCAGGGCATTACTTAAATATACTTAATCTTGAAACTTAATTTTCTTAATTATAACTACGTCATTTACATAATTTTCAGCATTACCTGTTCCAGAAACCAAAATTGTCACGATCTATGCAAACGTTCATGTAGTAAATCAACTACATACCTCTTTAAGGTTTGGCCTTAATTTTGGTTGACAGTTAAAAAGAAATTTCACCGGCAATTGCAGAGATTTGAATTTGAAAGGAATATTTGCTGAGATCACAGGGACGCGAGGCGTGAGCGCAGTTTGACCAGCTCCCGGTCCAGTGAGCATTGTGGTTACGATATTGTTATTTTTAAATTAATGCCTCCGCCCGCTGCATTCCTCTGCCTACCTATTCTGGGACCACAGGCGTGATGTCGCGTATTTTTTAGATTATTTTACTTATAACTTTGTTTCACTGCACATGTAGGCCGGATTCGTACTACGCATCAAAGTAATTGGAATTTCAACTTCTATTCAGAAGTGAGATGGAAATGAAATAAAATAGTATAAAAATTAAATATCCACTTAGGTATTTCTCTGATTCACGGATGCAAGCTTTCAATAAACCTACCTGTAAATTAGTAGATGGAACGGTGGTACATAATGCCTTAACTTAATTGAGCAACATAATTTTAAATGAACTTACACTTTAAGGAACATACAACAAGCCATAGATAATCAAATGTACACACCCACTCACATGTAACTCACTCTTACAAACTTACAACTGCACACACACACACACGCACACACTCACACATACACTGAACAGAAATATATCTTGTTTTCTATCTTTTAAATTTCTCATTCTAAGCGATTCATGTATGTTTTATGAGAAATAAAGATTCTTTAAACCGGACTTATTCTCGTATTTCAAGATGGACCGTAACATGATTAGTGAAACTTGCCAGTGTACACTCTTCTGTCTACCTAATCGGAGAAATACAGGCGCGATGTATAAAGTTGCTCTATTTTTACATATAAGTATATAAAATAAAACGCGCGTGTCACGGTTGTAAAAACTGAGGACCTTATAGAGCCGCGCCGTGCGATTTATGGCAGCACTGTGAGGGGAGACCGGGACTGGTTGATCGTGTCAAACGGCAATTTTATTGAGGGACATTAGCTATATCTAACTGTATCCTCGACCATACACAAATTAAATGTTGCGACAGCAAAACTATAAAATAGTTTGAAACATGAGCGAATTCAGGTGAATTCTTTCAAACTTGATTGAAATGTATCTTAAAATAAAGATAGACTGTGAAGGTGCTATGTTCAAGCGATACTCAGCTGCCGTAATTTATTTACTTGTCTATTTCTGTTCATCTCCAAATTACCAACGTAGCATTTTTGTCAACTTATGACTTCCTTTATTGTTAACTCATTTAATCATTCAGTCATTTGTGTTTGAGATTAGTAGATATTTAAGCCTCATTTGATTATATAGTAGATACTGATATGATAGTTCTGTAGTCTGATTTGTTCCCTAACAGTTCTGTGGAATAATGAAAATTAGCCTGTTATGTGTCAATGCCAATACTAGTATCAAAACTACGAAAACTAAATTTGAAAAGCCATAAGCGAATAAATTAAAATGAAGGGATTGTTTTTCGTTCAATGTTCTTAATGAGACAATCATAAATTATCTGTACTTATCTACTGTACCGCATTACCATAGACAAATAGCTCTATTTGAAATGTCAAAAAATTTACGTAGCGTTAGTATAAAAAAAATATGTAGGTAATGATATTTCTGACGTAGACTTGTTTTGCGATGCGTTTTCGTCATTCATTCTCGCAACTGAAATCAAAGTCAGGAGTGCTCGGGCTATTGCTGAAAATAAAAAACAAGAAAATCGCGTTTGTGTGTCAGTGTGGGCACACAGAGGCAGCGAATTCGCGGAATAGAATTAATTACACGGGGCGAATAACATAGGCTGTATATCTTTCACCCTCCGGTGGGCGGGGCCTCGGGCGGAAGTGGGCGGGAACGGCAAGGCGCCCCCTCGAAATGAAATAGCCAAGTTAACGCAATCCGGCGTCAGGTAACGGAATGTTTAATTATGTATATTAACTATGAATATTGCGTTGTGTGTAAATGTTAAAGCTGTAATGCGATGGGGTATTCGTCATATTAATTAGTTATATGAAGCGCCGCTTGTGAATTCAGATGAAATTCATTGATATGTTTGTGAATATATAAGTACATAGATGATACTTTTAAAGTAATTATAATAATTGATGGGTACGGTCTCCGCTTTAATTCAGTTCAAGCCGCAATTTTTCTCATTACTAAATTGTAAAAGATCGATTGACGACTTAAAGTTCGGAATTATCCTGGCCACTTTCCATAGGGTTCGCTAACAGCTGACATGCGTTAGTTCACAAAACTTGTGAAATTGTGTCAATCCTATAAGGTCCAACCGGTCTTTGTTGCTTAATTACACAACCCTTTATTTGTTCAGAGCTTGAGATTAGTATCGTCACTGTTCAGTCTTTTAAGAGTTAAGTAGGGTTTTGGGGACCGTTGTCAGGAGATAATTTAAAGACTATATTCTACGAGAAATGAACAAAATGGTTTATAAAAGTCACAGTGTTTTTGCAGTACTTCCTAACATCGAGTGTATGAATGGCTGCAAAATTTTTATTATTTTTAACTTCTCACTGAGAATGACATCAAACTAGTCTTACAATTAGATAAATAATACTCTGGTTATGGAAGAGAATGGAAATATGGGAATGTTTGATAAATGACGGAATTTAATAAGAGCAAAATCACACCCATAATCTTCGAAGAGGTAGGCAGAGGAATTTAGTATCTACACTCTCACGTATCACCGCTTACGTTTACGTTCCACAATAGAGTAGTTAGTGAGCATAATGCCATATATCAGCCTATAATCCAAACTACTAGAAATTACTTTTAGGAAATGTGACTTAAAAATAGTACATGACATAGTACCCAGGATTTGAACCTAAGATCTCTAGAGTGGCAGTGGCGCTCGAACTAATCCACCAACAACGCAACTGAGCAATGCAAAGCAGTAAAGCAATGTAAACTGTCTTCTTTACATAACCTGGTTGGTGCAGGTGTACGAGCTGGAGCGGCGGTTCAAGCAGCAGAAGTACCTGTCGGCGCCCGAGCGGGAGCACCTCGCCTCGCTCATCCATCTCACTCCCACGCAGGTAACTGTACTA